>QLOZ01013459.1:0-19392 GCA_003314065.1 Lactarius sp. MG50
TGATGTGGATATGCTTCCCTTCGAGCCAGACCTTCTGTCCTTGGACGAACGGCTTAAATCGTGCACCTTTCCTTGCGCTGATAAGGGACTGTGCGTTCGTCATCGTGGTCTGGGTGGCCTTCCGACTCTGATCGATGTGGTCTAGGCATTCCTGGAGTGACGGCATCTTCTCGGATCTTTGCGGTTGATGGGCACGTGGGACATGGCCCATCAAAAGTTGGAAGGGCGCTTGCTTCGTGGTACTGCTGGGCCATGTGTTGTGGACGTACTGTGCGGTAGGCAGGAGAGTGGCCCAGTTGTTCTGTTGGTGGTTAACATAGATGCGAAGGTACTGTTCCAACCACTGGTTGGTACACTCGGATTGGCCATCCATCTGGGGGTGGTAAGTGGTGCTGATGTTCTGTTCTATGCCTAGTGACTTGCATAGTTTGCGTGGGAAATGAGAGGCGAAGTGCGTGCCTCTATCACTGATAATCTTGCGGGGGACGCCGTAATGGGGGAAGACGTTCTGGGCGTAAAGCGCGGCGATTTCTGGTGCGGTCATGGATTCCTTACACAGGATGAAGATGGCGGCCTTCGAACAGTCGTGGTCCGTGACTGTCAGGATGGAATTGAAGCCATTGGACTGGGGTAACTTGACGATGAGGTCTAGGGCCACCGTCTCGAAGGGCAGGGCTGTCAGGTTAGCTGTGATGGGGACGAGAGGAGGCTGAGGTTTCGTTGTGTTGGCCTTCGTGGCTTGGCATGTGGCACAACCTTTGATGTAAGCGAGGACGGTTTCTTTCAGGTTTGGCCACCAATAGTCTTTAGCGATGAGTAAGCAGGTTTTCAAAATTCCGGGGTGGCCTGCTGTTGCTGAGTCGTGATAGAGGGAGATCACCCCCCTCCTAAGCTCATTGTCTGCCACGACAACTAGGTGGTCTTTGTGCCACCATCCTCCTCCTGGGCGGCGTTCGATGGGGAAGGTCTTGGCCCAGGTAGCTAGTGTGGTCTGGTGGTCGCGTTGGGCGGCCAGGGTGCGTTCCTCCAAGTCGACGATGGAGGCTGCGTTAGTGAAAAGCTGGTCAGGGAGTGTGACAATGTCTTCGTTGTCGCTACTGGCGGCGTCGAAGTCCGGGCGGCGGGATAGGGCGTCCGCTCTGTTGGACGCTCCGGGCTTGTGTATGAGGGTGACGTCATAGTCCCCGAGGGTGAGGATGTACCGCGTGATCCTCCTATTGATCTTCTGAGGTGCGTGGTAGTACTGGAGGTTCTTGTGGTCAGTGATGACCACGACTTGGTGCTGGGCGCCCATGAGCAAGTGGCGCCAGTGTTCTAGGCCGCACACGATGGCGAGGAATTCTCTATCCCAGATGGGGTAGTTGCGTTCCGTGGCGGTGAAGGTCTTGGAGTCGTAGCCAACTGGTTGGCGGCGCCCTTGGGGGTCATGCTGGTACAGGATGGCGCCGGTAGTGTTCTGGGAGGCGTCGACTTCGAGCTCGTAGGGTCACGCTGGGCTGGGCTGCCACAGGATCGGATCGCTAGTGACGATGTTGATCAGCTGGTCTACTGCGGCGGTGCACTCGTCAGTCCAGACGAAGGGTACTCCTTTCTTTAGGAGTGCGGTGAGGGGTCGCGCAATTTCTGCGAACCCGGGGATGAAGGGTCTCTGGTAGCCTAGAACTCCCAGCGTCGATCTAAGCTGCTTGACGCTGGTGAGTTTGCAGGGCCACTCCTTGATTCCTCACAGCTTGCTGGATTCGATGCGCAGGGACTTGCCATCGATGATCAGGCCAAGGTACTCCACTCTTCGCTGCTCGAAGAGGCATTTCTGGGGCTTGAGGAAGAAGGAGTGCTCCTCCATGAGGTCGAGGAGCTCGTGCACAATCTGTCTGTGCAGGACGTGGTCTAGTGGGGTGGCGATCAGGATGTCGTCCATGTACACGAAGATCATCCTGGGGTACTTGAGTTTCAGTGGGTGTAATAGCCTATCCATGATGCGCTGAAAGGTGCTGGGGGCGTTGCATTGACCGAAGAGCATAACGTGAGGCTCGAACAGTCCTTGAGGCATCTTGAAGGCGGCCTTCCACTGGTCGCCGTCCTTGATGCGTACGTTGTGATATCCCCAGCGGATATCGAACTTGGTGAACAGGGCGCGTCCTTCCAGGTCTCTCGTAAGGACGTTGATGTCCGGGAGGGGGTATATGTCCCGCACGGTCCAACTATTGAGCGTGCGGTAATCCTGGACGGGGCGAAGGGATCCATCCTTCTTTTTGATGAAGAAGAAGGGGGCGGCATAGGGTGACTTGGAGAGGTGGATGTAGTTCTTTTCAAGGTGCTCCTTGATCCATGCGTCTGCCGCGATCATTTCTTTGGGGTTGAGAGGGTAGACCTTGCAATCCAGGGTTGCGGGGGCGTCTGGTTTCAGCTTGATGGCATGGTCATCCTCTCGGCTGGGCGGGAAGCGCTGCGCTTCCTTCTCTGAGAACACGCGCCAATGTCGCACATACTCTCGCGGCACATCGGCGGCTGTCGGGGGGGTCTGTTCCTTGTGGGCACGAATTGCCCATTCTTGCGCTATGTTAGTACGGTTGATCTGGAGGACGAGGCTGTCGCCCTCTTCCCACTCTGTGGCGTGTAGCGCATGTCTGAGGAGCTGGGCATAATGGAGTACCATCCTTGGTTGGTCCAGCGCCTTCCTGCTTGTCGCGCTCAGCGTGATAGGCCCCCCTGCTATCGTCTTCTTGGTCCAGTCGATGGTGGGGTTGAATGCGTGGAGCCAAGGAAAGCCTAGGATGGTCCGGTCTTGCCCTAGATTGGCGAGGTAGAAATGTTGGACCTGTTGCTTCTTTCCTTGGGTGATGAGGAGGTCACAGTACGTGGTGATTTGTCCACTGCGATTTTCGGTCCCATCGACGTTGTACAGGAGGCGGGGCTGGGGTAGCAGGCGGGGCGTTAACTTCATTCTTCTAGCAGCTTTTCGATCGATGAAATTGTCGGTCGCGCCGCTGTCTACTAGCGCAATTTCTTCAGCCTTCCCATGTATGTTCAAAAGTGTAAACTTGGCATTGATACTATTCCGATTCGAGACATACATGGTACAAATATGCGAGGCTTGATCCCAGGCTGATGGGTCAAGCCGCTTTAAAAATCCAGATCTTCTTCTATGATCTGATCAAACATATGGGTGCGATCGTCGGCATTCATGGAACGTAGCTGAGACATGATATCAGAGGGCACGGTTTGGCTGGCGCTGTCTTCTGGGGCAATGGACGGCGCGACTTTGCTTTCGGCTTCGGCTACCCTGGTTCGGGGTGCGGGGCGCTTCTGCGGCTTCTTGGGACACTTGAAGGCGCGGTGTCTGACTTCTTTGCAGTAGTAGCACTTATTTTCTGCGAAGAGTTTCTTCCTCTCTGCCTCGGTGAGCTGCCTGTGGGTCTTGGCGGCGTCGACATCCATTGGGACTGGGATGTTGTTTCTATTTTGTCTGGGGGCTGTCGTGGGCGTCGCTCTAGGGATGGGGCGTGACTGAGAGAGGGCACGCATCATAGGCGAAGGGCCTAATTCTGCGTCGATCTGGGCTTGTCTGAGGACTTCCTTGCGTGCGGCCGCCTTCCATTTGTCTAGGGTTGTGGGGATGGTATCCCTACTGAGCACTTTCAGGGCGATGCCTCGTCTGAGGCCTTTCTTGAATAGGTCTAGGGTCCCTCTGTCAGTTGGGGACCACCCCACGCCAAGAACGTAGTGATCGAAGGACGCAATGAAGCTGTCGACGTCGTTCCCTTGCATTCTGAGGTCCAGGAGTTTCTTGTACGTGTCTTGGGCCTTTGCCGTATCTGTGAACGCGTTGGTAAAGGCGGTCTCGAACTCCGTCCATAGGGCCTCGTCGTTGCGGGCTAGGGGATTGACATTTCTGGTAATCTTTTCTGTGAGCATGCGCTCCTGAGCATCGTTCCAGTCGTCAACATGGGGTCCCTTGATGAATGAGAGAGCAAGGGCGACCCTATTAAACGGGATGATGACATTCTCGGATTGGCTATTGAGGATTCTGTAGAGTCGGAACTCTCTGAGGAACTTGTCGCTTTTGTTACGATCACCTTCGAAGATCGTGGGCTTGTTTCCTCCTTTGAGTTCCTGGTTGGCTTGGGGTGCTGGGGCTGGTGCTGCCATGACTGGGGCGAGCACAGGTGGTAACTGGGGTTGCTGGAGTATCGGCGGCGGCGCGGTGGGCTGTGCGGCTGCGTGGGCTATCTGGAGGAGCTGTGGCATTTCCTGTGTTTCTGGGTTCAGGGGATGCACTCCCTGAAGGGTTGTGACGTTCTGGAGTCCCTGGGCTATGAACTCCTCTAGTGGGGAGGTAGTGTGGGGACCTGGTGTTGGCTCGTTGCCCTCGTCCGCGCTATGGAAGGATGACGCGGTAGTACTTGTGCTGGGTCGGTCGACTTCGATCGGTTTGGGCGACTCTGGTCTGAAGGAGCTGTGGCCAAGTCCTGTCTCGTTGGCATATTCTTTCTCTACTATGGCGCTACAATGCGTGTAGTAAGTGTTTCTTTCGTAGGCGATGAAGTACCAATCGTCGTTGATATATTCGATCGGCCTTTCCTGGATTCCTGATGCTGTGGGTACTCTGACGTGGTAGCACCACCTGGTATCTTCTCGGTTTCTGCGCCAATAGGTGTCTCTGGTGATATAGTCTGGTAAGTCGGCAGTTTCTCTGGTGGTAACCTGGACTCGGGTTTCTCGGCTAAGGTCTAGTCTGATTTCTTCCAGGGTGGCGGCGGCGTTCTAGGGGAAATCCTGCGGCCTCAAAGAAGGCAATGAGGATGAGATCGAGTTCGGCGGCGATCT
This sequence comes from Lactarius sp. MG50, assembly GCA_003314065.1. Classification (NCBI taxonomy): domain Eukaryota; kingdom Fungi; phylum Basidiomycota; class Agaricomycetes; order Russulales; family Russulaceae; genus Lactarius; species Lactarius sp. MG50. Next base: position 4,828 of record QLOZ01013459.1, read on the forward strand.
CCTGGATCTGGGTTAACAGGGCAGTGATGACTCTGTGAGTGTGATTTGGTCCCTCGCGACAGGTTGCGGGGCAATCGAGGGCGTGTAGTCTGGCGTCCTCCTGGGCTTGGATATACTGCTGGGTTACGAGCCGGATGGCTGCGTCTAGGTTCTCGGTGTTTATTTCTCTGGTGGTGGGGAACCAAGGTCGCTCCAGGGTGGGAGCCTGAGTTCTAAAAGCTGGTAAGCTGCTTCGAGCTGATCTGTGCGCTCATGCCACTCAACATAGAGGTAGTTGTATATGGTTTGCTCGATCTCGAGTCCTAGGTGACTCATGTTTCTGACTGCTTGGCAGGTAACTTGACACACCCAATTGTGTGTGGTGATGGCGGCGTCTAAGGACTGTGCCCAATGGTCTAGGTTTGCCTTTTGCTGATAAAGGACTTCTCGGCGCTGGAGGTACTCGGTGTATAGGCGATGATGATCGTCTTCCAGCTTTACTCGGAGTTGTGGTACGGGCAGTACTGGCTAGCACAGAAGTACGAGTGAAGGCCTGCATGGCGTTCCTGACGTGTTTCATGCTTCTGGGCTCCTGGGACAAAGGTAGTGGCATCTGGTGAGGCTAGTACCTTGAAGGTGTTTCGGTTGGGTGGTCTGGGGTATTCTTCCTTTAGGCTAGAACGTTTGTGGGGGCGCACCATCCACAAGTGGTAAGGGAAGCTTGACTTATGTTAAGGCTCGAGGGGCCTTCTGGCACGACTTGTGCGACTAAGCCTAAGGGAGACTTCTGGAGTGATCACATGCGAGGGCTACGAGCACGGGATCCTGAGCAAGACGCTTACGGCGGTCTTGACGACACGAGAAGATAAGCTAGATCTTTGGAGTATTGCGAAGTCACGTGCTAGTGACTCTGAGGCAATCTGAACTAAGTCGTTGCAGCCGACTTAGAGGGGCGTGGGAGTAAAGCTAGAGGCCCGAGTGACGACAAGGGTGATGACAAGGACGAGGGGTGCTTGAGATAGCAGAGCTCAAGCACAAGACAAGGACAAGGGCGCTTGAGATAGCAGAGCTCAAGCGCAGGACAAGGGGACTGGATGGGCAAAGAGCAACTCTCGATTGTAAAGAGAAGTCAAGCTTAGGGCTTGACTATCCGTAAAGTGAGCTCCTTATATAGGAGCTCTACAGGGAATCACATGTCATCTACTACCGAGTCATAACGAAGGTAGTAGAATGTCCAAGAACATTCTGTGCTAAGTATAGTGCTGAGACGAGTCAGAGCGAGTCAGGTTCTAAGTATAGTAACGGCCAGATCCGTGGATCTGGCAGTGTGAGTCACTAGCTGGACTGATCAGTCATGGATCAGTAATAGTCGTACAGTAAGCAGTCCAAGAGATGTGGAGACGAGGTAAGCATGGTATCGTAATCAAGAAGAGCGGACCGGTGGTCCGTGTGGGAGATCGTAACATGTAGAGATTGCAAACCGAATGGCAGGTCCATCAGGAAAGTCAAACAGATTTCTTGGCACAAACTTGAAACTCATGAACTGTAGAGATTGCATACCGAAGGGCAGGTCCATCAGCAAAATCAAACAGCTTTCCTGGCACGAAATCTAAACTCACTCCCTGTAGAGAACGCACACTGAAGGGCAGATCCATCAGCAAAATCAAACAAATTTCTTGGCATAAAATTGACACTCACCGCCTGTAGAGACCACACACCAAAGGGCAGGCCCCTCAGCAAGATCAAATAGACTTCTTAGCACGGAATTGACACTCACTGCCTGTAGAGATTGCACACCAAAGGGCAGGTCCATCAGCAAAATCAAACACATTTCCCAGCACAAAATCGACACTCACTCCCTGTAGAGATCACAGACTGAAGGGCAGGTCTGTCAACAAAATCAAACAGATTTCTTGCAACCAAATTCACACTCACATACTGTAGAGATTGCAAACCAAAGGGTAAGTCCGTTGGGAAAATCAAACAGATTTCTTGGCATGAAGTCGACACTCACTGCCTGTAGAGATCGCACACCAAAGGGCAGGCCCCTCAAAAAAATCAAAGAGATTTCTTGGCATGAAATCGCCACTCACAAGCTGTACAGATCACATACTGATGGGCAAGTCTGTCAGCAAAATCAAATAGATTTCTTGGCACGAAATCAACACTCACTCCCTACAGAGATCACACACCAAAGGGCAGGTCCATCAGCAAAATCAAACAGATTTCTTGCCACTAAATCCACACTCACTTCCTGTAGAGATTGCACACTGAAGGGCAGGTCCATCAGCAAAATCAAACAGATTTCTTGGCACAAAATCAACACTCACGAGCTGTAGAGATCATACACCGAAGGGCAGGTCAGTCAACAAAATTGAACAGATGACTTGGCACGAAATCAACACTCACTGCCTGTAGAGATCACACACCGAAGGGCAGGTCCATTAGCAAAATCAAACAGATTTCCTCGCACAAAATTGACACTCACTCCCTGTAGAGATCACACACCAAAGGGCAGGTCCATCAGCAACATCAAACAGATTTGTTGGCACGAACTTGACACTCACATACTGTAGAGATCACAAACCAAAGGGCAGGTCTGTCAGCAAATCAAACAGATTTCTTCGCACAAAATCAACACTCACTGCCTGTAGAGATGACACACTGAAGGGCAGGTCCATCAGCAAGATCAAACAGATGTTTTGGCATGAAATCGACACCCATGAGCTGTAGAGATCATGCACCGAAGGGCAGGCCCATCAGCAAAATCAAACAGATTTCTTGGCATGAAATTAACACTCACGACCTGTAGAGATGACACACCGAAGGGCAGGTCCATCAGCAAAATCAAACAGATTCCTTGCAACAAAGTGGACACTTACGAGCTGTAGAGACCACACACCAGAGAGCAGGTCCGTCAACATAATCAAACACATTTCTTGGCACAAAATCGACACTGATGAGCTGTAGAGATTGCACACCAAAGGGCAGGTCCGTCAGCAAGATTAAACACATTTCCTGGCATGAAATCAACACTCACTGCCTGTAGAGATTGAACACCAAAGGGCAGGTCCATCAGCAAAATCAAATAGATATCTTGCCATGAAATTGACACTGACTTCCTGTAGAGATCACACACCAAAGGGTAGGTCCGTCAGCAAAATCAAACAGATTTTTTGGCATGAAATCAACACTCACTGGCTGTAGAGATCACACCAAAGGGCTGGTCCGTCAGCAAGGTCAAACAGATATTTTGGCATGAAATCAATACTCATGAGCTGTAGAGATTGCACACTGAAAGGCAGGCCCATGAGCAAAGTCACACAGATCTCTTGGCACGAAATCGACACTCACGACCTGTAGAGATTGCACACCGAAGGGCAGGTCCATCAGCAAAATCAAACACATTTCTTGGCAAGAAATCGACACTCACTTCCTGTAGAGATTGCACACCAAAGGGCAGGTCCATCAGCAAAATCAAACACATTTCCTGGCACGAAATCAACACTCACTTGCTGTAGAGGTCACACACCGAAGGGCAGGTCCGTCAGCATAATCAAATAGATTTCTTGGCAGGAAATTGATACTCACATCCTGTAGAGATCACACACTGAAGGGCAGAACTGTCAGTAAAATCAAACAGATTTCTTAGCACAAAATCAACACTCACGAATTTTGGAGACCAGATACCAAAGGGCAGGCCCCTTAGCAAAATTCTTGGCATGAAATCAAAACTCACCTCCTGTAGAGATTGCACATGGAAAGTCGGTCAGCAAAATCAGACAGATTTCTTAGCACAAAATCAACACTCACTCCCTGTAGAGATCACACACCGAAGGGTAGGTCCATCAATAAAATCAAACAGATTTCTTTGCATGAAATTGACACTCACGACCTGTAGAGGTCGCACACCGAAGGGCAGATCTGTCAGCGAAATCAAACAGATTTCTTGGCACGAAATCAACACTCACAAGCTGCAGAGGTCACACACCAAAAGGCAGGTCTGTCAGCAAAATCAAACATATTTCTTGGCACGAGATCAACACTCACTCTCTGTAGAGATCACATACTGTAGGGCAGGTCCATCAGCAAAATCAAACAGATTTCTTGGCACGAAATGGAGACTCACTCTCTGTAGAGATACACACTGAAGGGCAGGCCCATCAGCAAGATCAAACAGATTTCTTGGCACAAAATCGACACTCACTGCCTGTAGAGATCACACATCTAAGGGTAGACCCGTCAGCAAAATGAAACAGATTTCTTGGCACAAAATTGACACTCACATACTATAGAGATCGCACACCGAAGGGCAGGTCCGTCAGCAGGATCAAACAGATTTCTTTGCACGAAAGCGACACTCACTCCCTGTAGAGATCACACACCAAAGGGCAGGCCCCTCAGCAGAATCAAAGAGATTTCTTAGCACAAAATCGACACTCACTGCCTGTAGACATCGCACACCGAAGGGCAGGCCTGTGAGTAAAATCACACAGATTTCTTGGCACTAAATCGACACTCATGAGCTGTAGAGATCGCACACCGAAGGGCAGGCTGGTCAGCAAAATCAAACAGATTTCTTGGCACAACATCAACACTCACTCTCTGTAGAGATCACACACAGTAGGGCAGGTCTGTTAGCAAAATTAAACAGATTTTTTGGCATGAAATTGACACTCACAAACTGTACAGGTCACACACCCAAGGGCAGGCCCGTCAGCAAAATCAAATAGATTTCTTGGCACGAAATCCAAACTCACGAGCTGTAGAGATCGCACACCAAAGGGCAGGCCTGTCAGCAAAATCAAAGAGATTTCTTGGCACAAAGTCGACACTCACTTCCTGTAGAGATCGCACACTGAAGGGCAGACCCATGAGCAAAATCACACAGATTTGTTGGTGACACTCACTCCCTGTAGATGTTGCATGCCGAAGCACAGGCCCGTCAGCAAAATTGAAGAGATTTCTTGGCATGAAATCGGCACCCACTCCCTGTAGAGGTCGCACACCGACAGGCAGGTCGGTCAGCAAAATCAAATGGATTTCTTGGCACGAAATCAACACCCACTCCCTGTAGAGATCGCACACCGAAGGGCAGACTCGTCAGCAACATCAAGCAGATTTCTTGGCACGAAATCAATACTCACTTCCTGTAGAGGTTGCACATCGAAGCGCAGGCCCATCAGCAAAATGAAACAGATTTCTTGGCATCAGGTAAATTCAAAAAAAACTTACTAGGCTTAGTCCACTTATTTTGTGGATAAGCACACCAAGTTTGTTAAGTTGCTTATTTTTTACTTGGTAGCTGTATTAGTAAGAGTGGCTAGGAGAGTAAGCAAATTAAGGCTGAAAGTAAGTATGTCAAGTGAAAATATATATTAAGACATGGTAAGTATGCAAAATTATCAAGTGAAAAGAGCAAGGTAGTCATCAGCAAGACCCAAAAACCCTTAATTTGTCTTGATGGTCTTAATTTTGTCATTAAGGCAACTAAGTGTATTAAGGCAAGTTGCTGACTTAGAACACAATTTTAAGGAATGCACACAATTCACACTTTGTACCATTACTATTGAGGACAGTACATCTACAGAAGAACAAGTAGATACAATAGAATTATGACAAGTTACCATGATCCAGCAGTGGTGCTGGCACGGCCAGGGTGGGGGTCTGCTGTGGCTGCCACCGCCGGGATGGTGCTGGCGCGGCGGGGCAAGGCGAGGCAAGGCAGGGCGGGGCAGGGCAAGGCAAGGCGCGGCGCAGCGGGGTGGGGTGGGGCAAGGCAGGGCGAGGCGGGGCGGGGTCGGCTGAGCAACCGTGGCCGCGATGCGTTGAGGGTGCTACTGCCATGGCCGCGGCAAAGGCGCTGGTGTGGTAGCGATTGCGGTTCCAGCTGCGGTGAGGGTGCTGCGCTGGCGTGGCGCAGTGGGGTTGGCTGGGCAACTGCGATGACAATAGCGTTGAGGGTGCTGCTGTTGTGGCTGCGGTGAAGGCAGTGGCGGTGGCAGTGGCGGTTGCGGCTGCAGTGAGGGTGCTGCCGTAGCCGCCGTGGTGAGGACGGTGCCGGTGTGGCCAGCGGTGGGGATGGTGTTGGGCGATGGTGATGGTGATGACGGTGCTGGAGTGATGGCAATGGAGGTGCTGCCACCGCTGCAGCTGCGGTGATGGCGACGGTGTGGCAGCAGCAGCGGCGGCAGGGAGGGTGCTGGGCGACCGCGACAGTGAGGGTGGTGGCACTACCGCAACGGCAGTGAGGGTGTTGCCACCATGGCCGCGGCGGTTGGTGATGGTGTCAAGGTGACTGACGGTGATGGTGACAGTGCTATGGCACAATGGCAAAGATAGCATCACCACTGCAGTCTAGTCAGTTATACTACATATTATGATTTGACTGAGGTACGTAGCTAGTTGTGGTGAACTCCACTTCTGCCAACACCCCAATGGTTGGCCACAGGGGAAAGACGAAGGCGAGTCCCGCCTAGCTTGTTCCTCCATGTGAAAACGTCGCTTGTGGCCCGAGTCACTGAGGAAGAGGAATGGTGGTTCTAGTTAATTAAAGGCTTGCACATCTAGATTGAGGGAAGAGCCACCTGAATAAATGCGTGGAGAATGCATACAGAAAACGAGTGTGAGTGTTGACTTAGAAAAAAAGGTCAAGGGCGGCTTGCAAGTCATGTGATGGCCAATGTTGAACTTTTTTTTTCGTTCGCACTGTATCCAGCCCCACTTAGAGGCATGTTCAATTGAGTGGAGTTAAGTAACCCAGCCCTTCCCAGCTAACAATTCTTTATTCTGCAGGTATTGTTGTGCCCACGGGGTATGAACAGGTCCCGGGGTGTGCCCCGCCGCATCGCCGCCTACGCGCCCACGTGCATGGCATCCACGTCGTTCGCCACGACTGGCCGCCTTTTCCTGGGACAAGCAAGTGCGGGAGGTGAACAACGAACGGAACGAGGGCAAGGTGAGCACGAATACCACCACCTCCACCTCCACCATCACCACCTCTGTACCAGCCACATCGCCGCTGCCTTGTCGCCGTCGCCATTGCCACCGCCATCAACCACCTCGTACTGGCCACATCACCACGCAGGCGTTCGCCTCCTGAGCCAACAGGTAAGTTTTTGTTTTTATTTTTCTGCTATGTAGTGCTAACACGTCAGGGATCTCTCAAATCGCCGAAACACCCTTGTTCACAATCACCGCGGGGACTGCGACTGCGACACCGCAACGACAACGACCACCGCGACCACGACTGCGACAATCACAACCACGACCACGACCACCACGACAGCAACGGCAACCACCACAACCACGACTGCGATGACCACAACCACCGCGACGGTGACAGTGACTACGGCTATGACCACCGCAACACCGCGACCACAACTGCGACCACAACTGCGACACCGCGACACCACGACCACGACTATGACAACTGCAACCACGACTGCAACGACCATGACCACCGCGACCACGACTGCGACGACCGTGACCACGACCACGAAGACCACAACACCACGACTGTGACTGCGACCACGGCTACAACCACCGCGACCACGACTGTGATGGCGTGGCTGCTGTCACGCCAGTACCCACAGCCGCCACCGTGCCAGCACCGTCACTGCAGTCGCTGCTGTGCTGATGACTGCCAGGTTAATTATTTATTATACATTCTACCTGTAAAATAGAGTAGTAAACAATATAATATGAATTGTTTGAGACCAGGCTGGATGCTTATTTAACTTGCTGAGCTGCTTGAACTCTCCATTATCTTGGCTGACTTGAAAGATTGCTTAGGTTTGCACTTAGCACAAGTCAAAATAAGCTGGTCAGTAAGTGGCTTATTAAGTGCTAATAAGCCTTTGTTAAGTCAAATTCATGGGAAGGGTTGGCTTAGGCCAAGCACAGTGGGCTTAGTAACTTTTGACTTAACAGTGCTTACAACATTGTTAAGTAGAAATAAGCACCCTTAAGTGTGAATAATTAAAACTCGAATTTACCTGATGGGCATGAAGTCGACACTCACTCCCTGTAGAGATGGCACACCAATGGGCAGGTCAGTCAGCAAAATCAAGCAGATTTCTTGACACAAAATTGACACTCACTGCCTGTAGAGATCGCACACAGAAAGACAGGTCCATCAGCAAAATCAAGCAGATTTCTTGTCATGAAAGCGATACTCACTTCCTGTAGAGATTGCACACTGAAGCAAAGGGAAGTCAGAAATTTTGCCAAAATCAATGCTACACATTATTGTCACCCGCTGTGAAGCCCAACAATCCACTACTCAGTTATTACTCCCAAGACCGAAATTTTAACACACATCCTATGCACCCATTATTCAGTCAATGCCCGTGTATCCAGGAATGAAAAGAGATCCCATCACTTACATACTGTTCCAAAAATGTATTTTGTTCAATATTTAGCATGTCCATAACAAGTGGGTAAAATGCCCCAACCTCCTAGCATGACAGAATAAGGTTAGTACCTTCATCAAGTCATGAGGCATGTGAAGCTTCTTACAAACTGAGGAACTGAATCAAACGAGAAGTATATATCATCTCAATCTTCTTTCCCGTCAAGAGAAAAGTTGTAGATAACTCACATTCTGCTCGTTAAGCCATTGAATCTGTCAACATCTGTGAAGCATATTCTGCATGTATGAAGATGCTTACCACCTGTATCAATTTCATAATTTTGTCCGGTGGTGTCACATCAGCATTATGTCAAAATAGATTCCGGGTTTTAGCTTGTTTTCGCTTGTTCCCAGGTTTCCGGTAACTCAGGAACCGGGTAACCAGGAAACCTAGGTGCTCCGCCTATAGTACATAATAAGATCTCAACTACTTCCTGGTTTCCCATACCTTGTCCCTCAAGAGGTTTCCAGAGAATGGGACATAACTTTCCCAAGTGTCAAGGTTTCCAGGTTTTTGCCAGTTTCCGCCAGTTTTTGCCGGTTTTTAGTGGTTGCCTGGGTTGAGCAACCGCCGGAAACTAATTTGCATAATTACTGATACAGGATGGTATTTGCTGACCGGAAACCATAGTGTCACCTACCCAGACATGCGGGAACCATGCCAGACTTGCGCGGATCAGGTCTCGTAGACGATCTGTATCATCAAGATGGCATATCAAATTCATAAGACGCAAGATATCAGCACATACCTGTCCCTCCTCATATCGCCATTCCACTATGAGTCTTGATGATTAGTTTATGAAGGAAGAATCGCGGATAACCCAACAAGTCACTGACGATCGTATGGCATGTTCAATACAAATGTCGATATTATTTTGTTGCACCGATACGAATAGCAGCTTCAGCCTGTCGTCATCGAGGACATTCACTGTCTTCTTGATGAGGTCGTTACAGCTACTCTCCTCCATTCGCATGTCTGAATACATCATGACCAAAAATTAGAGCATATGTACCTGCATTATATTTGTACTAGCTGGCTTACCATCTAATCAAACGTAAGCTGACGGTCGGCATGCCGTTGCCTCAAGTGGCTCTACGAAGTTGGTCTTCAGCTTTTCTTGTGCTCTTTCGAATTTCTTATCCTTCGCTTCTTTCATACTGAGCATTTCCTTATCCAGAAGTTCGCCATATGCTACGCTGATGAGACCGTCGAATTTCGTGAATATAGCAATGACGGGCACTTTAATATAATATCATCCACCTTTGGCGTGCTTATCGTACAATGGGAAAATAGTCACTGACCTTTCCCAGTACCATATTCGTTAAAGAAACTCTTGTCAGCATCCAGTAGCGGCCTGTTGGTATCTGTAGGGAGACAGTACCTATCATCGATCCGGTAAGTTTCTCTTCGTGCGTTGAGTCATAACCACCGCACCAAATGGCATGTAACTGCTTAGACAACTCCCAGCCTTGGGCACATTCAGTGATGAAAGATTTCACCGTCTCAATTTCGTCCAGGGAGCCTGATTCGAAGCCACGAGAGTCGTGGAAGATGAATTGTGGGTTGCTCTTGAATATGAGCTCATTTCTGATATCATGAATTCCGCACTGTGCAATGCTAAGTGAGGATGAATTAGGGTGGGATAGCTAATCAAACCTCTGAAGACCCCTGCACGACGGCGGGATCGAGCTGTGATTGATTGCGATGGGTTCAAATGAGCAAACTGGCTGTGTCCGAAGGTGACGGATTCTATTACCTTTTCTCCAGAGGGACTGAAAATCTCAGGACCGTCAATTGAATTGCATACTTTCTTGAGGAGAGTCGTCTTTCCGGCATTTGCCCTCCCAATGATGAGAGTGCGAAAATGCTTGCATTTTCTGCGGTATCCGATAGCTCTGTCCATGTCTAGCGGTCAGTATCGAGGAGATGATGGAGATCGCAGGGCAAAGATAAGCGGAAGTGTGCAGGGTCTGGGTGGTTGAGCAGCAAGTCGGGTCAGGGCCGGGCTGGGTCTAACTTATGCGCCTGATCGTTATCAGACGCCCGTCACCTGTTCACTTGCGAGTTGTTGGTTCTATCATTGTTGGGGACTCGGAATTGCGAACTCTGAAAGAAATTTTTTTATTGCCTCAGCCACGAATGCTATGGATAATGCTATGGATAAACGGTCCTCTCTAGGTGATTCTGTAAAGTCGCGGCCCGCGGTGATGTGAGACCGTGATAAGTGCCTTCTGTTCACACGAAATGTCAGCTAATTAGAGCTGATTAAACGGCATCGGGCGAAGGACGCATAGACTCGGAGGGGTATTGAACTGAACAACGTTGGCAATCGCGCACCACGTGATAGCTTTCACCTTCCGCTACCGTAACGACAGTGATAGCAGCGACCCCGAAGGAACGCCTGGAAACCCCGCACAAGTCCCAAAGAGCTCATCTCTACTTTCCCTCGGAAAATGGACCAAACCTCAGCAGAACATCGCGTCCCCGCGCATCCCTGCCCTAGACTCTAGGGCGTATGGTGGAGAGTCAGACCGACAGAAGGTCGTGCGCGCAGTGAACGATGACCTCGGCAGTACCGACGAGCTCTCGTTCCGCACCGGCGACGAAATTGTCGTCATTGGCGAAGTCATCGATGGCTGGATGATGGGCCAACTTGGCGACAAGAAAGGCATATTCCCGACGGTGTACACGGAACCCATCATGGCCTCCTCACGCCGTACAGTGTCTACGCCGCCCGCCGCGCCAACACCTCCATTACTCCAGAGTAAGTCCTCATCCAGAGCAGACTCGGACGTGACGACGGATTCTCCGTCAGGCAGCCGACAGACGCTTGTGGACGCTGTTTCAGCCCCACCTGCGCGTCAGGGCTTCGGCGCGGAGCAGGCCCAGGCGGCCGACACGGGGGACGACGGCGATGCGTCGCACCCATTCGGCGACCACCACGCGACGACGCACGATGCGGCTCACGAACGAAGGGGGAGAGCGTTGCTTGATGGCGGGTACGGATATAGCTACGATTCGGAGAGCCTCGCAGAGAGCGCGGCAGACGAGTCGGAGCACGAGCACTCGAGTCTCGTACGGCGGCGCGCTAGTGACGACGACGGGTTCGTCAACCATGGGCGCAACAACAATACGAGCACCGGCACCGGCACCAGCGCGAGTAGTGGGCCCCCGAAGAAAGTGCCACCACCACTTCCACGCAGGCAAACCGATGTGCGTAAAGCACTGCCACCGCCTCCACCGCGCCGACCTGACGTACGGGCATCACCACATTCGTCGACGTATGTGTTGCGGGACGGACAGACCGGCAACTGCGTGAGCTTCGTACGGGTTGTGGGTCGCGCTACGGGGATGTGCGCAAACTGCCAGAGGATGCACATCGAATAAGAGGAATTCGAGACGCGGCACGCATGTCATTGCATAGGCATGCAGTTCATTCCTTCTCATTTACTCTTGGGACTTGTCTTTCGTCCCGTGTTGGATCGGGGACTCACTGGAGCTGGTATTGGCGCGATATCTGGCATAGAGCGGGCACCACGGGCGGGTCTTGAGTACCTTGTGCTCTTCTGTTACCTGATCTAGAATCTGCGTGCGTGTGTGTACGTATTACATGTCTTATCTTTATTTGCGGAGTGTACAGTACTTTTATTTCTATCTGTAGAAGCGGGCGGCGTAGTGAAGCCTAGCAATACCCCGATTTTTCGCGCAGTGTAAATGCATAATACATGTAGTCACGTCTATACGCTCCTGCAGGACCTTATGACATCATGCGCGCCCCCGGTACTGCGGACCACTGGCAGCGATAAATCGCTCAAGCACCGATGAAGTTCCTCCGCTTGCGGCGCGAGGCAGACGGCGTGTTTCCGTTCCTAACCCGCCCAGCCAAGTACATGGTCAGGCAGGCGGTTGTCCCTGGAGGCGCGCCCGTGATCAGCGACCGGCCCGAGGAAGCTAATGGAGTACGCCGGGTCATACCGTGCGCGACCACGAACAACTATAATCGAGCACGCGCTTGTGGGGGATATGCGAGGTCCTTCTCCGGGAGAGAGTGGCAGGACAAGGGGTAAAGGGAACCTGAGCCTTGGAAACGAGAGTAGAGCAAGCGCATCATCGATCATGGTCTGCAGACACAATGCCAGGACGGGGAGGATGTGACTCGAGCGGGGGGCCACCGCGGTGGACCCAGCTGGTGGCCATGGCGCAGCCTTTGCGTGCTCGCACTCCTCCCATCAATGTTCAGAACAGAAAAGCTGTAGGTCCCCACCTCTCGCTAACAAGTTTGCCATTACTCAATGCGAGGAAGTGTCGGAGTAAGATCTGCCAACAGCAAAGGTGATAGCCATCACCAATATACATGTCTGAGGAGTGTCGATGTCCGAATGAGAACCCTCGGAGGTGGAAGCCGTTGAAGTGGAGGCACACACCCCTACCCCAAGGAGGGAAGGACTGGACCCAATGGCAGAGTTCTTAAGCAGATCCGAGTTTGCCGAAGATGATCGCCGTTAAGGTCGTCAAGGAAGCCCTGAACGTCGGCATAGACTCTGGTTAGAGGGCACAAGGTGGGGATTACTTGTCATAAAGAATGTGCCAAGCAAGCAACGACCTTCCCAAGTCTGCGGGAGGCATTCAAAAGAGTAATGGAACTCTTCGTGAGGGGTGGCCTGTTTTGATGCAACCACAATAAAGTAAGTCTTCAACACAGTCCGAGCCGCCCCACCCGCAAGAAGCACGCGTCATTTAGGACACGGTGTGATTTCTGGCTTCGCTGCACCTTCAAGTTGTTGTTCACAACTCGCGACTTCACAAACGGCAACGTGCCCACCCTCGTTGAAGGTATTTCAACGCTCTATGGGAGCAACGCCACCCGAACGCGAGAGGCAGAGTTGAACAGTTCCCCGTCGGGACTCAAGGCTGGGTAGCCGAATGTCATACCTAGTTAATAGCATGGAGGCGCTGTTCTAGGATGTATGAGAGACGGTGTGGCGCGATACAAGAGTGTCACGACTTACCGGTTTTGTCACTTATCGGCGCTTTCTTTTCCGCTTCTCGTTGGCTCTGAGAACCCATTCCGACGGTTGAGGAACATCAATATAAAATGCTGCGGAGTCGGAACGTTTGAATCCGGATTATCGATGATTTCAGCCGAGGTCGATCTCATCGTCTTTTGCTTATGCGAGGTGGATGGTTCCGCGGATGCTGCTAATCGCTCCGCATTTAGAGAGCGTTTGATGCTAGCCGCAAGACCACGCATAGTATACAAAGCTGTTGATTTCTCTTCCGAAGCCAACAATATCGACTGTGCGGGACCCTGCTGCGAACTTGGCGGAGTGGGCGAACTAGAACCGAGGTTTATTGACATCACAGCAGGGTTGCTGGTGGTAACCGGTTTTGTGGTTGCGCTTCTATCCTGTTGGGTACGTCTGAGTTCCCGCCTGGCCGACCAACATACTCGCGAATAGCACCAGTTTCATGGGTCGAGCCACCAGCGGTAGAATCCATACGAGTAGCGTGACTAGACGGGACGGTACGGCTAGGCGAGATTGAGACGGCGCTTGTTGCCCATCGTTGGGAACTAAGGGGGCTACAGGAGACCACTCCTGGTTTTGAGGGTGCGGGTGATGCGGTGCTGTGTCCCCTTCTAGGACATCCTCCTTTGGAATCTGGAATTGACTTTGACTTCGGGGATCTGGTGCTGACGCAGAAGCGGCGGAAAAGGTAACCGTGGGCTACATGGGGGTTGGCACTATGTGGTATGCCTGCCCCCGTCGTTGTAACGCTTCTTTTGCCATAGAGGCTACTCTCTCAACGCCATATGTTCTGACAACCAGATAAGTAACTTGACGTGTAGCCAGATGGAAAACATACCTCCACCCACGAAGGGTATAGGTTGCGAACTCCATGGTCAGCGGTCACACCCAATGCATCGCCCTGCCCCGGAATGGCCTGTGAACTTGTTGCAGTACCAGAATACCGTGGGTACCGAGGCTTTTACGGTATAAAAGCCGATGCTCTTTGCACATTTTGAGGAGCAGGGAGAGTTGAATGAGAAAAGGCATCACTAATGAATGCAACGTTAAAGGTTTGTGGGAACTCACTATGGCTACGGCTCCGACCCCTCCAAAGCATGCGATGTCCGGACCGTCTCGTGTTGGTGATAAACGTTCTGGTCGAC
>QLOZ01013460.1:0-26598 GCA_003314065.1 Lactarius sp. MG50
TGGTTACAGGGACAGATACTTATAGTGCATTGCTACTAGTAGGGGTGGACACGACTCAAGACGGATAACAAGCATTCCGTGCTGAATCATGCCAGTAACAGCAGAGTTGATACGATGACTACGCCCAGAAACAGGTCAACATGTCATGGGTCAAGGCATAACTCGGAGGGGCACTGGCAATTTCTGTCAGGGGCACGATGCCAATTGGGCCCTGTCGTGTTGCTACCGTGACTACAGTACTACCCCTAAGGTACAAACAGGCACTCATCTCAAGTTTATTACCCTTTCGCATTCACGCACCCTCGGCGTTCACAGACTGCTCTGGGGCCAGCCCCCACTCATACGCTCTCGTGGCAGCTTCTATCCGTTATTCTCTTATGTGACAGACCTCCCTCGCGCCGGATGAACCGTCCAATCGTTGTCAGTGGGATGATCCACTGCCTGAGCGCAGCGCGGTAGACTCGGAGGTGGACGTTGCTGTCTGGATTTTGGATCACGCACCACCCGGCAGAGTAGGCAATCCCCGAACGGTTACTAGAGTCCGCTGTCTTCTGTACTCGTCATTAAATTAGGGACGAGCACTAGTCAAAACGCCAACTAACCTGTAACTACCCAAAAAAAACTAAAATCGACCCGAATTCAGCGCCTACAGTATATCTAGGTCGCCTCAGCAATGACGAACCTTGGGAGGTCCTTCTCCAACCGCAGGCCACCATAAATGCCAAACTGCACATGCAAGGGGGGGGGGCGGACACTGAGAGAGCTAGCAGCCCCTTAAGTGCATACGTGTGAGTTTTGTGCTTGTCACGAGCGTTGCACCGAGCAGCACGACGAGAGCGGCGAGCGTGCAGAGCGTCTAGACAGGGCCATGGGTCGCACACGGCCCGTTGTGTGCGCTGAGCGTCGGGCACAGTGTCTTGACAACAATGACAAGCATCGAATCGGCTTTGCTAGGTATATGGGGGATGAAATGACGATATGGGAGCAACCTCAAGTGCGGCGGCGACGATCTCAAAGAGTCGCGTATGTAGGAGAGGGGAATCTGCGACGCGCCGAGGGACAGGCTGCCCGGAGCATTGCAGGCTTGAGCACGCAGCGGCGCAGGCAGGGGCGCAGGCAGGCATGTGACTCTTCGAGGATCGAGGATACAAGTTCAGTAGACGCAGGCCTGGGCACGAAGATGGTGGGTTCGTAGGCTTCGACAGAGCGTCGAAGGGCATACGTGATTCTGACCTTGGCTAGTGTGAGGATGTCAGCAGGCAATCGCTATCTCGAGAAGCCAAATGGCAAGAGCGCAGGTTTCCGCCCATCTGGCGTCGGCTGCTCTATCACTAGCGACATTGCGGGCGCTGTGCCACCATGCAACCGGGGAGCGACAGGCCAGGCCAGCGCCACCACTGATGGGCGCGTAACGTAATTTGGAGGATCCAAATCATGAAACACTGATCGATAGATCAGAATCGATTAAGTTTACTCTGCTCAGGAACGCTGTTTAGTACTTGTGGCGCCGGTACAAACACCCTATACCAAACATGGTAAATAGGGGCCCCGGGATCCACGGGATTCAGTCCGAGTTTTCGGTAGTATCTTGGCTGGCAACTGGCGACACATCCCTTGCTCAACCATATGGTCATTCTATCATCTGGCTGCGGCATGGACTCTCGCAAGGTTGCTGAAGTCTGCGATGTCAGCCACTGCACTGTAAATTGAGTGAAATGTCTTTCATTGGACATGGGATCTGTTACATGAGCCTTTGCAACCTGCCAGTGGACGGCCTCGGACGTTGATGTTGAACTTTCGTCGACAAAGCTGGCTACAACCACAATACCACCAAACGAGGATATAGGATTGGTTCTCATGCACGCCGGCACAATTACCTTTGTTCAGGGCAAAAGGTAATACTGTACTTAGGTTTGCTAATCCTTATGACTCGGATGTACAGTACAGTACCGATATTCAGAAGACACAAAGTGGAGCCACGCTGGTGGCTTGACACACCGTACTACTGTACCGTAATAGGAGTGCATGTAAAGCATATCAGACTGAGTATACAAATACACAAGGTCCTAGTCCTATGAGTGACAACATTGTCTTTGACGTGTGGCCCGCTTTGGTTCAGGGCAACCAGGTATGTCAGACCACAAAACTATATAATCATAACAAGTGGGACAGAACAGCATAGAACGGCCCGCCTACGCGCCATTCATGGACCCCTGCGCAACATTATACTATTCGACGGCACCTCATGTCAGTTAAGTTGCGTCTAGTGATGCAGGAGTACCCACCTGGAGGACCATCGCGTTTGGTCATCCAATCGGGAGGTAGTCGACACGATACTCACGGCGGAGCGTGTTCTCTGCAGCGACCTTGTAGCGTTTGAGCATGCCTGAAAAGCCCGGCCTACAACCTATGCCGTCAAACTCGAACACAGTACGGAGCTGTTGGCTCATGATCGCTCATGATCTTCGTCGTCAGTTCAACGCCGAGAGACCTGGAGAGAGCGGGTGACTCTGTCTCCGGTCAGGTAGCGGTCCTTGAACTCGCGATTCACGTTGACACCCGTTGGGTTAGGGAATACGGGTTGCTAACCAGCTATACCTATGAAAACGAAGGAGCGACGTAGGAAAAAAGGACAGCTAGCACGAGCAAGGTCAACGAAGACATGCTGGCCTCGGAGGGTAAGGTTGCCTATATTCTGGTCGGCCAAGGATTCACCTGTGAAGATGTCAGCGAGAGTTGCGTTCTGCTGCGATAGACACTGGCAGAACCCGTGACTGCCAGTGGCACAGTGGCAGAACGGTGAGTGTGAATCGCGTGTTTACCATGTTTAGTATAGGCTGTTTGTACCAGCGCCACATGTAAATGAAAGCGTTCCTGGCCGCGAGCAAGAGTAGATTGATCCGCGATTCGCGAAAGATTGCGGCTGCAAATTCAAATGATCGTGTTCTGTCTTTGCCCTTTACAGTAGTATCTACCTCGGCCTCGGCGACGTAATTCGTTCTTTAAAATGCCTCAATGCAGTTGCCCTCACCCCGATGTGCCTCCACCTCATTTAGCTGCCGTTTCAAGGGTCTACACACTGGCATATTTCCTCGGAAACTCGACCTGACTCGACTGCGTCGACATGACCGTTCTAGATATCCAGAGTAGTTTCGGGCCCGCCTTCGTAGGGCAGTTTGTCAGTGCTATGTGCGTCTGATTACTTTCCTTATCGGCCCTTTGCTAAGTTGGCGGACCCCTAGCCTATTAGGCGTAACAATAATTCAAACGTAAGTGAAGGCATTCCTTTTTCTCTCCCGCTACAGTAGCTCAACAGCTTGAATCATGTTTATGCAGATGGATGTATTACTGGTAATTAAATCTGACCATACTATGTTGTTACAGGAACTTATCAGGCGCAGGAATTATCGTAGTAGAGATCCACACACCCTCAAGGTGTTCATTGCAGTACTAGTGTACGTGGTGAGACCTAACACCTATCGATGTGTCTCAACGCGTGGTCCCACTAGCGGTTTGGACACCGTGCACACAGCTCTCTGCTTCCATATGTTCTATTGGTGAGACTATACCACTTCAACGATCCTTCATAAGTTCATTATATCAGGTACCTGATCCTGAACTTCGGCAACGTCGATAGCTTACAGTTCAATGTGTGGTGAGTCGACTCATTTTGGTGGGTCTCGCCTCTGATTTTCAGCTTAGGTCTATGAACGTACGTTGCTCGTCAGTGTGAACTTCCGCCACCATAACCCTTTATATTACATTCACTTGATCCAGGTTCAAGGCATCGTCGCTGTATGCTATTCTTTTTCTATGTAACAGCTTACTCACGGTTACTTGTAGGTTTTCGTCAGCTTTTTGGTACAGCTGTTGGTCATTTCCCTGTCTCCTCACCCGAATTGTCCTGATGTCCTAGCGTAGCACTTACGCAAGACGAGTTTACGTCCGTGAGCATTTCATCTCGCAATTTCTCGCGTACATCCGATCGTGATGTAGTCACTTGGCAGTAAGCAACAAGATCATCTTTCCGGCGGTAATTGTAAGTACCCCTGCGTGATTTATTGGGACCTTTCTAACTCTGCCGTATTCGCAGGCGTGCGCAGCCAGTATAACCCTTGGTAAGCACTTTCTTAGACACGTGATAGGTATTTGTGAGATCGCCTTCCCCACGTTTCTGCAGTCACAGGATTTGGTGAGTTTCTCGCTCGCTTTTCACACCATCTGGATAAACCGCAACCTTGATACGCATGCCAGATTATACCGTCAAAGAGTATGTATGATATCAACTGATTACCACCTAGTAACCTGACATCCACCGTCAGGTTTGCCCTCAAGCGATTCTCCCTTTACGGCACCTTGACTGTATGTCCGACAATTATTTTCTGTTTCCTTGCGCCTAATTGCACAATAGCTGTTGACATGCGTGGGATTGGGCTCAATCCTTACGGCGGACGTTCTGATCGCCCTGTTAATGTGTTGGCTTCTCTACCACAAAAGAACCGGATTCGCAAGGCAAGTTACTGCTCTGTTGTGTCTGAAGTAACATCTACTTTAACACCGTGCACAGAACCGATTCCGCTATCAGGACCTTGATGTCCTACAGCATCAGCTCTGGCCTGTTGACAAGGTGAGACTTGACACTGCGTGACCTAGCCAAATAAATGAACCAACGTAGTGTCATTGCTGTCGGGACGGTTATTTCCGTACGAGATATTTTTCTCTCCGTCGCGTCATCTTATGTTGGGAATTAGTATGTGACCATGCCCACCTCTCTGCTTCCGGAGGCTTTCTTCTGGACATTAGTTAAACGTATGTTTTTGCTAATGTCGGGAGAAAAGATGACTTTGCTGACATCCTTGCAGTTCATGTGAACTCCCTCCTCGCCATGTGAGAAGCATCTTCGCGTTATTAGAGGGGTTGCTGACTTCTGCGACTTTCAGGTTGAATAGTCGCGATTCAATTCTTGAGCGGTCAACCAACCTTCACCCCGAGACCACGTTCTACCTGCGTTCGTTTACTCACGGGTCAACGTCCCGACCGCCTGCGATATCCATGAACATGCACCAGACAACCGCCACGGACTTTGCACCATGCAATCGTAATTGTAATGTAGAGCCTAAGCTGCTCGACGTCGAGAAATCGGTACGATCCTTACACCCTTACACCTCGATGCAGTGTCCGAATTCACATGGTCTTTTACTGAAGGGTGGTGTCGACTCTGCCGATTTGGGTCCTCAACGATCGGGGTCAACGCCAATCGTGTAAGGTCTTACCAGGATCGTGAGCCATGGCGTTGATGGTTTCAAAATCTTATCATCAGCATGCAGAGTCTTTAATACGTTTATTGTCGCCTGTACAGAGTCAATTACTTCATATATAAGTTAGTGAATCATCAACGCATCAATGACAGAAGTCAAGGTGTTGGTGTTGAAAGATATCAGACCATTCCCATGGCTGGCCTGTTTGGGCCCGGGGCCCAGGCAAAATGAGCTTTCGAGGCTACAGTACCTCGTGCGCGAATTCCACATCCATATTCTTGTCCCCGCACCTGTCGAAGGTGATTCTTTATATTCCATCCCATCGTCCCGTCTATATGCCAAAGCCATCCTCATTCTTCTCTCCGAGCAAGCCATTTGAGACCCCCCTCGCATTCTTGTCTCAGCCGTTGAGGGCCGCATTAATCTTGCTCCCACCACCGTCTGTGGCATCCTCTACGCGTCGAATGTGGACTCGACGAGCCAGGGCCTTGCATCACCACACACTGCGGCTTTTGGGAGGGCGTTCTTGCGCTAGTATGCCAACTCCGGAACGCGTTCAGTTGACCTCTCGGCACAGGTCTTCGCTCGTGCTCAGGGCCTCCCAAATTCGAGCGATTTCCCAGGAAAACGCCCGCTGAGCGAAGCGCGCCTTTGTGCATGGTGGCGGCGTGTGATCGGTCAAGTAGGAAGAGAGGTGCGCGAGAAAATGGGTGTCGAGGGCTGGGGGTGGATATGCACCGCGTTCTTCCTGGACACAATGAACTTGTGGCACAGCAGGTCGTGAGGGGTGCATCTTTCCCGTCCAACTCGTCATCTGCCGCCATGCTGCACTGCGTCTACGGGCATCCGTATAGCCAAACAAACACTCCACTCAGGCTTTCGTGCCCTCGAGAATGCCTGCACCTATGTCCATTCATTTGAGGATGATCGGAAGAATCGGTTCGTGGACGAGATGGCATTCACTGACACCCCAGTCTCTCCGCGTAAGCGCTCCCGTACAGAAACGCCGCCGAGTGATGAGGGATACAGCGTGGTCTCGAGGGGGGGGACAATAAGCAGAAGGAAGTACGTCCCAGTGGCGAATGTAGCAAAGTGGGCCCTGACGGGTTCTAGGGCCGTATGTTCTCTCGACCCGAGTGCATTGCAGGTGCCGTCGCCGGCTTTTTTCTCGCAGGGACATCTGTGACCGAGTCCGAGTCGGTATCGCATGCTATCACCACGCCTCCTCTGCTCGCGCCACAGACTGGGCAAGCCCCCGCGCATCGAAGAGGCGTGTCTTCGATAACATCCGCAGCCCTGTGCGCACGCTCCGGCGTCGAAAATTGGACACCGGTGAGAAGACAGGGGAAGACACAGTGCGTGGCCTCTGTAGAGCCTTGCACATAAACTCCCTGCCCCAAGTAAAGGAATCAGAGCGGCGAAACCACACAAAATTTGCCTGTGCTGCCGCTGCCATAAACGCCTCCAAGGCGTACAGTGGGTTCGGCTGTGGACGAGATATCACTAAACGCTTTCGACGAGCACGAGCTAACTTTGGAAACATGTAAAAGCATATATATATACAGCTCTGTCCCTGTGAGTAATCCCTCCCTTCCGTAGAAAGTTGCTGACAGCAGTGCAATGAAGGAGGGGCGGCTAGTGCTACCCCCGAGGACAAGGCAAGGATTCATATGTTGACGTTAGGAAGACAAGGTAGTTGATGCGTAGTCTTGAGCCTGAGGACGCACGACCGCTACATAGCCTAGATCGTACTTAATCATGGTCGTCTTGTTGGCATTGGGGCTTTCGTACTTAAATTCGGCATTACACCTATTTTTGCAGCGAAGATGGCAATCGCGCGTGTTTTGATGGTGTTGTTGCGCGAAATCTGCACAAGTGGCAAATCGACTTTCCCTTCGTTCTTCTTGCTACGCCGGGACACTGTACACCATACAACATAGCTGTAGGTAGCCTAATAGATGACCCCGAACGAGAACACATGAGAAGGTCTCTCAAGTTATTTGGAGTTGTGACGCACAAATGGATCATGAACGGTCCCATGCTGCAAAATGGATCTCCCAATCCATAATTATAGCTGCTGAGCTGCGAATCCGAGAGTGCTGGATCGGTTGGAGATCTAGATACAGGCGGATATAAGTTAGATGTAGGCTCTAGCAGGGAGTGAAAGATAAATATCCACACAATTAGTACTTCACTTTTTCTCCAGCATTGAGCACATTTATGCGGATCGTAGGAGGGTCATAACGCAGTGCAGGCGCCTTTCAATGTGTATGGGATGTCGCAGGGGACTCGGAGAAGCGAAGGATATCACGTGTCAGTGTGTCATGACTTTCTCGTCTTCCGTAATTCCTCGGGTAACTTCCCTCAATGCTTTTTACATGAAAATTATCTATCGAACAGATTCAGGCATATATTCACGAATGAAAGAGGAAGGAATAACTGGATGTTGAGCTTTTAACTGAAACTGGTCCAGTGCGCTGAGTCCGAGCGTTAATTGATAATCCGACCCAAGGTCTTCCCAGTTCGGGGATCTGCAGGTCGGTATTGGCCTACCATCGATCGATATACCATCGGTATCAGCCGTGACTCGGAAATTTTCAGTCGAAGGGGTGTGCTCGTCTTATTCTTTCCCTGCCTTTGCTAGGACATGAGTGTGCTCTTGATAGGTTGTTCGGTAGCGGATGTTGCTACGAGTCATTTAGATGACACCTGACGCTTCACAGGACCTTCGTGAGCTATTATAAAATGGGCGAGGGCATAGTCGCTACCTGAAATAAAGAGTATATACGTACCCATAGAAACAATGGGAGTTGAGTTGAACCAACCTCTTCTACGTCCTTCTCAAATCCTGGCTTCTTTCCTAAGCGGGGTGCTTTCTCTTGGCTAAGAAGGGAGTGTGGGATATCCGAGCTTCGCCTAGATTGGGAGTTTGAAGACTTGGACTCTCGGGTCTATTTCAAGTTAAGTGCGCAGTGCATTATTCAGCAGCAGGAGGCGAGTCCACTTGCACGGTGAGCTAGCGCGCGTCGAACTTATCGGCATCGGCCCGTTTTACTTCCGAGTCGTTCAGTCCGAGTCCGCCTGCTCTCTCTCAGCCATCGACACCCGCTATCCTATTCTCACGAACAGATTATTCTCTGCTGATAGTCACTATGTCCAACACTCAACTCACCGCTTCTTCAAGTTCCTCCTCCAACTTCCAATCTATTTTCAATGCCACCTTGAAAGCGTACAAGAAGAAGACAAAGAAAGACCTTCTCGCTCATCCTCTCGCTGCAGAACTAGAGAAGTGCGACTCTGCCACCGCCATTCTTGCCGTGCTTCAAGACCAAGTCCGCAAATTTGATCAGCATCGAAGTGCCGATCAAAGATTAACAAAGTGGCTTAACCCTACCGTGAACGTCCTTTACGCGTTTTCCGCCACTCTCGGTGAGGGTGTTGGTATCGTAAGTCCCAAGTAGCCATTTCCCTACGAACTCTGCTCTGATGTATTTTTGCAGGTATTCTCACCCGCTAAAGTGATCTTTGCGGGTATCGGTGTTCTCCTCTTGGTAAGCATTTTCTTCCATCCCTTTGTGGGGGCCATTGTGACAGCGAGTTCGGTTAGGCGGCTAAGGACGTCGATGCGAGTCAAGGTGTGCTTGCCGATCTCTTCGAGCACGTCGAACATTTCTTCAAACGACTTGAGTCTTATACGGAAACGCGACCAACTGAAGCAATGACCGATGTCATTGTGAGGATCATGGTTGAAGTGCTCTCTATTCTTGCGATCGCGACAAAGGAGGTCAAACAAGGTCGAGCGAGTAAGCTAATCACCCAGTGACATGTGACCGTTGGTTGACATTTATGTAGAAAAATATGTGAAGAAACTATTGGGGAGGAACGATATAGAGGGTTCTCTTAAGAGGCTGGACAAGCTTACTCAGGAGGAGGCTCGGATGGCTATAGTGGAAACCTTGAAGGTCGCACACGACATTGAGGACAAGGTGAAGGAGGTGATTGGTGGTGCGCAAAATGGGTGTATCTGTTCCTCATCAACTTTTTTCTGAACGTTTATACGGCTAGGCGGCAAGGAGGCAAAAGAAATCATTCAGCAGACGGCAGTACGCACGCAGCAAACAGCAAGCAGTGTAGACGAAGTGAAACGTTCGTCATCTCCTAACCTCACTAGTGTTACCTGGTTCAAACGCTCCTACAGGGAACCAGCTACGAGAGAAGCTCCACAAGTGGCTCTCTCCACCAGATCCATCAACAAACCATAATATTGCCCGCAGTTCTCACCACGAAGGAACAGCATCCTGGTTCTTTCAAGGCAGTATCTTCGATAAATGGAAGTCCACTCCTTCACTCCTATGGATCCACGGAAAACGTACGTTTTTCTTACCCCCCTATCGTTCCGCACCTCACGACCTGTTGTCTCTGTAGCTGGCTCTGGCAAGAGTATCCTCTGGTTCGTTGTTTCTCAGCCATTGCTACTTTTGACTAAACATATCGATCAGCTCTGCAGTAATCGAACAAATCAAGACCCTATGCGACTCGGGATTAGCCTACATGGGATATTTTTATTTCGACTTCCGTGACGAAGACAAGAAAACCCATCGCAACCTGCTCCTTTCCCTTTTACTCCAGCTTTCTTCCCAGTCCGATATTTGCTGTGAGGTACTCTCCCGCCTTCATTCTACCCATCACGATGGCACAGTGTCGCCCAGTGATGGTGCTCTCACAAAATGCTTGAAAGAGATGCTCTCATTCCCGTCTCAATGCCCTGTTTACCTTGTCATGGATGCACTTGACGAGTGCTCAGACAATTCTGGGATGCCATCTCCACGAGAACAGGTCCTTCAGCTTGTAAAAGATCTTCTTGACTTACATCTCACGAGTCTGCATGTCTGTATCACGAGTCGCCCAGAGATCGACATACGAGCGACGCTTGAACCTCTAACATCGCTCCGTATCTCCATTCACGACCAAACTGGCCAAAAGAAAGATATCGTCGATTACATCAGCTCTGTCGTTTATTCGGATACAAAGATGCAGAGATGGCGGGAGGAAGATAAGAGCCTGGTTGTCAAAACACTTTCCGAAAGGGCTGATGGAATGTAAGTGGCTCGCTTCTCGTAGTCATTATATCCGCTTATATCTTAGCAGGTTTAGATGGGTGTATTGCCAGCTGGAAATGCTCCGTCACAGTCTCCCGCCAAGTGTGCGGAGGATTCTTGACGAATTGCCCGAGACGCTAGACGAGACTTATGAGAGGGTGTTGAAGGACATCAATAAGACGAATCGAGATCATGCTCATCGTCTCCTTCAATGTCTTACAGTCGCGATTCGGCCACTGCGCGTTGAGGAGCTCGCAGAAGTACTGGCAGTTGACTTTGACGCGGCTGAGCGGGACGGAATTCCGAAGTTGAACTCGAATTGGCGATGGGAGGATCAACATCAAGCTGTACTCTCGACATGTTCAAGCTTGATTACCACTGTCGATGATGGTGGATTTCAAGTTGTTCAATTCTCTCACTTTTCGGTGAAGGAGTTCCTGACTTCGAAACGACTAGCAAGTTCAAGTGGAGATATTTCCCGGTATCATGTTGATCTGAAGCCTGCACACACGATCCTTGCACATGCTTGCCTGGGCGTTTTACTTAGTTTGGACGACCAGGTGAACGAATTTAACGCCGTGGGCCTTCCTCTTGTCGGATATGCGGCACGACACTGGGTCGATCATGCACAATTCGAGAACGTGTCACCAAGCATACAGGACGCAATGGAATACTTGTTTGATGCGGGAAAACCACATTGGGAAGCCTGGCTCCGGGTTTACGACATGGACACATCCTGGGACTACTTCGATTACTCATCTGAAACTGGTGGAGGTCCTCTATACTATGCGGCGTTCTGTGGATTCTACGACCTGGTGGAACATCTTGTAGCGAAACATCCACAGGGTGTTAACGCTGAAGGTGGTCGGAGTAAGACTCCACTGGTGGCAGCATTGCGCGGGAAACACTTCCAGGTTGCGGAGCTACTGCATCGGCATGGCGCGGACATCGATGAGCGGGACAACGACAAACGGACACCACTGCATGTTGCATCCATAGAAGGACTTGTCGATGTCGCGCAGTGGCTACTCAATCATGGTGCGGATGTGAATGCCCAAAATGTATACCTCCGGACACCGCTGCGTCTAGCAACCCCCAATGGCCACTTTGACGTCGTTCGGATGCTACTCGAGTACAAAGCTGATATCAATACCCGCGATAACGACGGGCGTGTTGCATTACACCTAGCGTCAGGTCCTTTCACCACCCGTGATCAGCTTGAGATCATGCAATTATTGTTGCGTCACGGCGCAGATACGAACGCACTGGACGATACAGGATCGGCCCCATTGCACGAGTCACTATTAAACCAGAATTCGTGGTCTTCCACAACGTTCAAACCGTCGGCCGCGGTTATACGTCTGCTACTCAAGCATGGTGCGAATATAAATGCGGAGAACAACGAGGGCAAGACCGCACTCCAAATAGCGTCGGAGAAAGGGTATCGAGAGATTGTGGAATTGCTGCTAGAACATGGCGCCAAGAACACACAGTACGTGTATGGAAGCATATGGATTTCAGTTGCTTACTGTATTGATTTCTCCACTGTGTAGGCAAGAGAGCACGAACGTGAGTTCGGAAGAGGAATGGGAAAAATACGAGAGCGAGCAAGGAGAAGAGGCGACGACAGACGATGAGGACGGCTACGACTGAGCTTAGTCTCAGACCCGTGTGTTCAGGCGTTCTGGAAATACGGTATTACTTAGTCGATCTTATAATTCTTATTGCATAGAACAGAGGGCTCTTATATCCAGCACTCAGAATCCCCGTACGACATGATGCGTAGTCCTTCCAGAGAATGGGTAGATTATTGCGGATAAGTGCCGAGCTCGTGCAACTTGAACATGAAGGACTAGCTAGGTGCCTGGAGGGGTGTAAATGTAGGACAGAGGAAACGAATGTAATGCCCAGAAAGATGGGAAAGATAGTAACAATTCGTAGGATCGGCATGACGCACATTGGTATCAACTGGATAAGGAGGGAGATAGTGTGATGGCCCACGTGTGTATCGTACCGTAATCGACTCGGAGGACTTGGTAGAAGGTCCCTCTCCGACTCCCTCATGTGAAGTGTCGCCTCCGGGTCCGAGGGAATGGCCATACCGTGACTGACATCACCGTACGCGATAAAACACGGTTATATACTGGAGCAGATACTTACGGCGGCATAGCAACTAGAAGGGGTCAACGCTAGCGAAAGACGAACAACATGCATTCCATGCTGAACTATAACACAATGCATCAGAGTTGACACTGTGCTACGACATCAATCATGTCCGGACATTTTCGTGAATCAGGGTATGACTCGGAGGAGGGCAGTTCCGACTCCCGTGAGCGGCGGGACAATGAAAGTTGGGGGCTGGCCATGTCGCTACTATAAGCGCAAGTTACAACATCACAGGACAAGTGTTCACCTCAGGTTCATTAAACCCTCTTATTCGCCCGTCCTTCGCGTCCAGTGCCCCCGTCCATATGCTCTTGTGGCAGGTTGGGTCCGTACTAGTATTCGCTTACCGCGATTGTGGTGGGCCTCCCTCATACAAAGTGGAACCGGACGCGTCACGCACAGTAGATGCATCGCCCAATCGTCGTCAATGGGATGTTCCACTGTCCTGGGCGCCACAACATTTGCGATCTCGCGCCCGGGCCCGGGCCGCCGCACCATCCAGCGGAGTTGGCCGTCACCCGGGCCACGCGGTTGCTAGTGTTAAGTCAAGTCAAGTTCTCAACTTCTCATGAGGTCAGGAACGGGTACCACTCAACTTGAACTTGAACTTGAACTGTAAATCCCCAAAAAAATCATCCCAAATTGACCTGAGTTCGGCCTACTGTATGTCTGGGTCGCCTTGGCAATGATGAGCCCTGGGAGTTCCTTCTTCTCCAGCCGCGGGTCGCGGCCATGTACCTTTTCACGAGCTTCATTCTCTGTGTCGGTGCTTTAGTGAACGCTCTTCCTAACGCGAAACGTATCGTGATTGCCCTTCTCCGACTTGATTCCAGGGACACCTCAGCTATTCCGCCACTGGGGACTTTAAAGGCACGCCGGTCTTCGGATATCTGACTGCAGATAGCGAGAATCTCGAGCTCCGTGTGCGTCCGTCTCCGTTGCCGGCTTCTCCGTGGCTCTGGTAGCATATCCACTTCACAAAGGAATACCCTTTGGCAGTCAGCTTCTCACTTTGAGACGGCTTAGTTTATGTCATCTGCCCTCCCGTCCCTCCTGGGAACAAGTACATAGTCGTCCGTAAACCAGGGACATCTCGGTATTCTACCTTATTCTATTCACAGTGGTTGGCGGTTGGTAACTCGGGAGATTCTAGCCCACCATTCACCATCTCAAGTGCCAACAACAGCCTCTCCGCAATTGGCTGCGTTGCCAAGCATTGACCGCTCATTCACCCTACCCGTTCCATGTACCACATCTACAACACCTGCATCGTCCTCGGTCCCAGTCCCGATTTCGACATCTGATTCCTCGACGCCAACACAGACGGTCCCTGCCAGAATCTCGTACACTGGCAGGGCCATCTCCGGTTGTTTGCACGTCGTCGAGCATCAGCCCCGCCTCGTCTGCCTTGGCATCGGTATCCCCAGCTGCCGACTCGGGCTGCAACGCTGATACCTCCCGCACTCTAAAAGCCGTTGCTATGACCGCATGCGTAGGTGTCACTGTGGCCATGATGCTTCCATCCAAGAAGGCGAACTGGATTTGGGAGGGTAAAAGGCGGAGAGAAGACAGAAGGTCATATAGTTTGCATGAACCAATAATTGCTCATCACGATTCATGGACTTTTTCCACGTTTTCACTACGCAATATTCATGACCTTTTTGTTTTGGGGCGATGTTTACACCGTACGCTTTTCGGCGCTCCGCGTGGGACTCCGCGGGTTTTTTTTTCATTATTGCCGTATCTACTCGTATGTACTGTACAGTACATCACCTACAATCAATGAATCACTCCCGCATTGAATTGTGGTGAACACCTGGAATTAACAAGCGGACCAAATCGGGTAGAGCGTATGATTCCTTTCTCAGCAGTTTCTTCCGCGGTTCTACCAGTTTTAAAGGACCCCCTGCCGAGCGGGCCCGGGGTAAATATATACAGTCGACTCTCATATAAGGCATACCCCTTGGTCACACTCGGAAGGGTGACTACAACGAGATGAGGTTGACCGGACCTCATTCCAAATATCAATATAACAACCTTCTTTTATTGTAGATTGGTCTGGAGCACTTGATATGAGTTGTGATAGAAATATGGCATGACCGAGGGGTATGCCTTATATGAGAATCGACGTATGTGTGTCTAGCAACCCTGCTATCGACTCGGAGGCTCACACGGCCGATCAACGCGTCACGGGTGTTCGGAGTAAAGTACTATTAGCGGGGGGTATCCGCTCGTCGGCGGCATAATCGTTGGTCCGCCTTGTCGTATCGAACATCCGATCAGCTTCTCAACGGCGACGAGTCGACACTCAAAGCGGGCTCAACGGTGAACTTTGACGATTTAAGCTAAAAGAGAAGGCTTTCGCTATAACATTCAACGAGAAAATGCCACGATGGTTTGAGGGGCGTAAAGTAATTAATTTCGATTGTCGGTCGGCCAGAGACGCCCGAAGTTGAACCAAAATAGGGAACCGGGTCAGGTCAGATGTTGCCATGATCTAGTTCAACCCACATGCTGAACGAGCCTCAGTACAGTAGTTTAATATAAAGATGTTCTCGAAACGCGTTCGTCCGCCCCTCCGAGAGCCATCCTTCTCCCCCACTCACTCGTCTTCCTCATGTACCTCCTCACGATCGTCCTCTTTTACCTCCTTGCCCTCGCCCAAGCGGTCCCCATCGTGAAGCGTATTGTCATTAGCCCGCATATCACGAACCCGAACGCATCCACGATTTGGAATGTAGGCAATACAGTGACAGTGACGTGGTGCGTCCCCCTCCTTGCTCTCCTATCCTCACCCTTTCGTCAGGGTTGCAGCTGACCGCTGCGTTATATATCTATACAGGGACACGTCGGAGATCCCATCGTCGGGCAACTTCACCGGACAGCTCTTGCTCGGCAACCCGACGGGCGACAGTGAGAATTTAGACGTCGGTGAGCACTGCCCCTTCTTCCCTCCTCACCCTAGCACACCCCCACAGTTTTCCGCGTGTGATTTAATTCACGGCGCCACGCTAACACCACTACCTCTTCTTCGTTGTACCGCAGATCATCCGCTTGCGATGGGCTTCTCTCTAAGCACAGGATCAGTCGACATCACTGTCCCAGATGTCCCGTCTGGTACCCATTATATCGTCGTCCGTGCGTAGTTCTCTCTCTATTTCCCCCTTCTGCGCACCCGCTTGCGTGCGGAGAAAAGCCGGGAAGGCAAAAAAAAATTGCTGACTCGGGGAATCTCGCCTGCGGTCTCGCCTCACAACAGTATTCGGAGACTCTGGAAATGCAAGTCCGCCTTTCAGTATTACGGGCAGCAGCGGCGTGTCAATCTCAAGCAATAGCTCTAGCGCGCCCTTGGTCGTGGCCCCGTCCCCTCCCATCACGGTTCTACCGTATCCTTCCTCGTCACCTCTGCCATCCCAACCGTACCCGTCCTTGCCAACGCCTACCCCGACTGTGACGCCTACCCCGACTGTGACGCCCACCCCGACTGTGACGCCCACCGCGACCACGACCCCCAATAATTCATCTCCCATCGCGACCTCACCAAACTCGTCCGCGCCCCCGTCGACTAGCACGCCTGCGACAAGTTCGTCCTCCTCTGCCGTGGCCGCTTCGAGCGCCTCGGGTTCACCTAGCGCATCCAACGGCGGGCTCCATGTCGCACATGCCCACAACGCCGGTGCGCTATCGCTCTGCGCGGCTGCTGCGGTGTTGAGCCTGGTGATGGTCCTGTAACATAACGTAACGTAACGTAACGGGGGGGTTTTGATGGAGGAGGCGCTGCGACAGCGCGAAGAACGGCGTATTGGGGATGCAGGAACGAATGAACCTTTGATGACTCGCAGGACAGTAGCTATGCTCTTGAAGAAACACTGCAACGTCCTTTTCAACTCACGCATCTCATCATACTGTATAAAGATGTGCACGTGGGAATCTCATGTGCATGTACAGTATATATACGCATTCACCATCTCGCTTTGCCTTTTTTGTTTCCCGAGACTTAGCAGAGATTCTTTTCCCTTTCATCGCTTTTGTTTTCTTGGTTTTACACCAGGTTGTAAAAACTGTACTAACGATAAATCGACGATCTACTTTTCGTTTTCTTAACAATCGAGGGGACGCGCATGCACTCAGGCTGATGCTTTATCTACTCATTGTTACACGAATACCGGTATTTCACTCTCGTGTATCTTCGCAGAGTAGGCTGTGGCGCGAGAGCAAATCCGATCCGGGACGATGGCCGCCTCTGAAGTTGTTTCTCCAAACAAACGAGGACGGACTCGTTACCAAGACCCCTTTCTCTACATAAATCTAGGCTCAATGGAACATCGGGGTCAATGGACCAAACGACTCCAACGACTGCATTTTTGGTCAAATCGCTTCGGACTTTTTTCATTATCCAATGTGTAGCTTCCATGCATGTCTCTTCGAAATTTTATAGAGGTGCTATGAGTAGATGTTGCGGGAGACTCGTTTCTTATGTTTGTTTGTTTTTTTTGCAAAAACTGAGGTTTGATGGGCAAATACTGATGAGAAATGGTCTGATTTTTGCCAACTTTTCATGAACCCCAGATAGTCATTTCAAAGGTAGAAATGTGGGATTGCAAGATATTCACAAAAGAATGTCGAATGAGTTGATATCAGTGCTCCGTAGAGTCGCATGATCATGAGGACAACGGCGATCCGTCACATTTCTTTCTTCATTCCTCACTGGTCCATTGACCCAGTTTCGGCCGATAACTTTTTTCAGATACCTCCATCGCTTTGTTCAACATAAATCGATAATGGTTCTTGATTGCCTACTAGGTAGTTTATTCATATGACCAAAATGCTGTCTATTCGAATTTCCCCATCGTGTGCTACAACAGCTCCCAGAGGTCAAAAAGATTTGAGTGGTCCATTGAGCCATGAATGACTGTACCCAATATACACCACGCATCGAAAAATGAACGACAAGATGTCGTCGCCTAATTATGCTCTACATATAGGCCCCGCGTCATTCGAACACATCGCAGCTCATCTCTTCATTGCCCTCGCGTGTAAACGTGATGATATGGTCTACAACCAAAAGGGCCAAGTCGGATCGCACAGCATCATCAGCACCCAGATTCCCGAGCGAAGAAGGGAGGGAAAGTATAGACTTGCCTCCTAACATCCTTGTCGTGAACCCAATCTCGCAATAGCAGCTAAAAATAACCGATGATCGACAAAAGGAAATGACGTCAGTAAACCGTATCACCAAGCGGAAGCGCGCCCACAACAAAAAAGGACGCACAAATAATCTGTCGGTCCCGCCACGAACGAAGAAACCAAACTTCAGCAACAGACAAAAAAACCGCCAAGGGCCAATTTGCATAACTTTACTACTCACATAACCATTTACGACGGAAGACCGCGAGTTCGTCGCGAGCGCGCTGGGCGCCCCGCTCCGAGTCGAACGCGTCTGGGTGGTCTTTGCGCAAGGCCTGCTCGATCTCTGCAAAGTTGTCCTCGAAGCGACGGCGCCACTCGCGTAACGTGCGCGCGTAGTGCGGCCCGATATTCGAGATCGAGTCGACGACGAGTCGGCCGGACGTCGCCCGCGCCAGCGAGTTCACGAGGAGCGTGATGGTGGGAAGCGCGCCGCCGGGAAAGACTGGGGGGAAGGGAAATCGCCGTTGGGAATGGTGTATTTTTTTATTTAACGTTGCAAGAAACGGCGAACTCACTCTGAAAAGGATGGGATTCAACGGGAGGAAGAATGATGCGACTCTCACGTCGTCATGACTCGAGATGGCAAAAGCTTTGCTCACCCATTTCTGAATAAAGTCCATCTGCTTGGAATATTCCGCGAATCCTGTGAAAGATAACACAAACGGGGGGGGGCAGATTCAGAAAACCCCAGAACCGGATAGTGGAAAAAGACGGAACGGACGACTGACGTGCTTCGGGGATCGTGATGCCCTGTACGACGCCAGCGCCGTTCTTCTTCAGCACGCGATCGATCGCGGTCCAGTACACCTCCACGTTCTCCAGCCCGACGGCCTCGACCATCTCGACGCTCACGACGCGGTCGAACGAGCCGTCCCACTCGCGCGGCATCTCGCGGTAATCGAGCAGATGCACGCGCACGCGGTCCTCGAAACCGCAGCGCGCCACCTCCGCACGCACGTGCGCGCACTGGTTGTCGGAGAGCGTGATGGTGTCGACCTGCACGCCGGCCACGTGCCGCACGATGTGCAGCGCGAGCGAGCCCCACCCACTCCCGATCTCGAGCACGCGGTGCCCGGGCAAGATGCGGGCGCGCGAAACGATGTGCGTGAACTTGCGCTGCTGTGCGGCAGCGAGCGTGTCTGCGAGGGGTGGCGTGGGCCGCGTTGACGGGGTGTGAGAGGCGGGCGTGTCCGAATAGGCCGATGTGGACTCGGATGGCGACGAGGATGTGAGAAGCCGGCGTATCTCATGGCCGTTGAGTCCGAGCAGGGGCATTTCCCGAAGATCTCCGTCCAAATCGGAAAAGATGGCACACGAGTAGGTCATGTCTTCGGATAAAAAGGCTTAAAATAGCCGTGAGCATCATAACCGAAGCGCCAAGAAATGCACGCATCATGGACCCACACCTTTGAACATGTCGTCGGAAAGGTCATAGTGTGCTGAAATGTTAGAGCGGGCGTTCCCGAGCGAGTTGAGAAAGCGGTAGGACGTGAGCCGCTGGGGGAGAGAAAAGAGCCACGAGACGGTCGAGTTGAGCGATGTCATGTTTTCCTTATTTTTGAGGAATACCTGGTCGTGGGGGGTTCAGCTCTCCAATTGGCGGGCGGGCGGGATAGTGAGCTCACAAGGAAGGTGGAGATGAGGTCCTCGCACGCGACATCCCCGAACATGTAAGCTTCGGCGAAACCCAGATCGCCCATGGTACACAGCCGGACCCAGAACGCGTCGTTGAGGACTCTCAGCTCAGCGCGAGGCTCTACATCCTCGCCAGCTTCCGTACCACGAGCAGGGAATTCGTAGACGCACTCGCTAGTGATGATGCGTAGATGGCCAACAGTAATATTTCGCAGAACGCTGGGGGGGCGGCGGTGGGAATGGTGAGAATAAGGTCTGGGAACGAGCGACGAATAAGGCGCGTACGAGGTTACGGCTTTCTCTGCCAGGGTTGTCAGGGGGACATAGCCAGCAGTGAGCACCGTCTCGCGGAGGAGGGTGAGAGCGTTGTCAGCAAAGGACCAGATGGATGAAGGATGCTTGTGGGGGACATCCAGAAGCTGCGAACTCATGATGGCCTGTTGGGAGGCAATCTCTCGACATGACATTCATAATTTTATCGCGGTGTCGGATTGTATTGGTTATTCAACACGTTCAGCCTCGCTTGTTGATCACGGCAACGTCCGATCCCCAATTCCTCACGTCCAAGCCTATTCTGTAGCCCGAGCCGGGGAGGGAGGCACATCGTGTACAGTACGTCATGTACAGTGTCACCTTCGCACGCTTGTTGGTTCCTAATTGCTCTGCACCCCAGCGACGCACAGGACAACGGACATTGAGTCCTACAGGTCTATCTTGGCGTTCTCGACAGATGCGAGCCGCGCCTGACTGATCGGTGAAACGGTGATGTCGGTGATAAGGCGAGTAACACGCCTACATGCCCGCCTCTTCCATTACAGTAACTTATTAATTGGACCCCAGCCAGCGCTCGTAACGAGATGACGAGTACCCATCACGTGAGGATTACATTCTTGCCTTTGCGTCTGGCCAGAACCCGTCGCAGCTGTCTATTCGCCCCGTCCAACAACCGCGCCGAGTCGGCCAGCTCCTCAGCGGGTATCTGCGATACTCCCGGACGCGAGAACACGTCTTGCACCTCGTGCAAAGCTGCTGCCAGGCGCGTCGACGTCATCAGTGCGCGCTCCTGAGGCCGATTTCTGGCTAGTAGCCTCGTAGGACTGCCGCTGCTCGGGTCTGCAGTCATACCGTCAGAACAGAGCCGCTTGTCGGCGAGTTTAAAAACCACTCACATGGTCCCTTACGTGTAGGTGAAGGCGTCCGAGTGGGTCGCAGCACTGCGTCCGGGGTTTCGGGGACTATTTGTACGGTTAGATGTGACGTAACACCGGCTTCCTGTTTCTCACCGATCTCATCTCTCTCCAACAGCTCCCGCGTCATCCTGGGCACAAACGGCGTCTCGGGTGTAACCTCCGATGCCACATGACACCCCGGGTCGTCCTTTTGTTGTTGCTTCTCTTTCTTGTCCTTCTCTACCTCTGCCCCCCGGCGGCGCAGAATTTCGCGAAGAGGCACGACTTCGACGCAGTCCATGACTAGGCTCCGTCGCGGGGTAGCTTTTGGTGCCGAACGTGAACGGAAACCCGGGACGACAGGCGAGGACAGGCGTGTGAGTGGCGCTGAGCGTGTGCGTAACCTATCGTTGGCTGAACCTGGACGATGGCGCTTGGCTGCTGGCATGTCTTCAAGTTGTGGTGGGTGGTCCTTTCTCAGGGGACGTTTTCTGCGTGATCCGGCGGAATTATGCGCTACGCAGCTTTTCCTTGTGTCTTCGGTCACCATCTGCGGCGGGGAAGGACTTTTCTGAGCATTGGCCAAGATGGAAGACACGGGCTGCAAGG
Source organism: Lactarius sp. MG50 (assembly GCA_003314065.1). Taxonomy (NCBI): domain Eukaryota; kingdom Fungi; phylum Basidiomycota; class Agaricomycetes; order Russulales; family Russulaceae; genus Lactarius; species Lactarius sp. MG50. The sequence goes on from QLOZ01013460.1 coordinate 21,127, forward strand.
ATCCTTGGACAGATTCGAGGATCAATCTTGCTTGGGATGACGCATCCATCACTGCGTTTGATATGTCGCGTTGCGAATCCGGGATAACCTCGTGCTGCGGCCGCCAGAACATGATCGACTTCAATGATGATCCCAGGAAACGCGGCACGGATAATTACCTCCATCGATCGTACATGTAGCTTCTGTTCCCTAACATCCTTGCCGACCTCAGTTATCGCTGGTGTCTCAGTTATCACCCGAGCCACTATATGCGGCTGTGTTTGCGTTTGCGTGCTTGAGCTAAGCGGAGCTATGCCGGACGGCAACACTCCCCCGTAGGTGCGTACACAGGCATCGATGCACACGCGCAACTCATCGCTGTATGCGGTAGCCGGCGCGGCAATACGGGCATGGACTACATGGAAGAAGCGCCAAAACGCAGCCGGACCCAACCCAGGCGGCGGAATACGCGAAAACACTGCGGTGAGAAGCGGATCAAGGGTATTTAAAGACGCAACGGTTAGCGGGAGCGGTTCTAAGCGCATAAGAAGTAAATTGTAAAGAGGCATGAGCTGTGGAGTAGACTGAGCGAGGCGAAAGGAAGATGAAACTAAAAGATCACGGACGAGCTCGTTATACTGATCCTCCGGCAGAGAGACAGACTTGTCTTCTATCCAGAGAGCCAACCCCCGCTGCACAGCGAAGATGATTGATTCAAGCAATGAGATAGGCGCGGATGCCATCATGTGATGAACGACTTTGATAAGCTTGACAGTTGCATCGACTATGCTGGATTCCGGCGGATATGAGGCAGTGAGAGTCATACTCAGATAAGTTAACGCTCTAGCTGGGATGGGATCTCCCTCATCAAGGTTAAGATGCCGGAAAATGACAAGAGTGATGTGTAATGCGGTATTTACTGGAAAACTGCAGCAAGTCTATGTCAATCGGAATGGAGACCGCACGATTAGCATACCTCGGCCCTATCGTTGGACATTTACTGGCAATGTCGTCGATGATATCGACCGTCTTGGTAGACGTTGCTGCTGCCGGAAAGCTCCGTTCAAACACTCGTTCCCAGACATCAAGATCGTCTCCCGACATGCTCCAAGAACTACGATGCATCACCGATGGGTGGAAACAATTCTTTGCAACTCGAAACTACTCACCAGAGAGGAAAGATAAGGGTCGACACAACGTTTTGCCGGCTACCAGGCCCTGAAGTACCGTAGTCTGTCGCCACCAGGCGCCAAAGTCGTCTCTTGATTTCCAGGGCACCCTGTGCCTCGTCTTGGTGCGAAATGATCTGGAGCACGTTTGGGATCCCAACTGTTATCAGAGTTGAGCACAGTAGACTCCAGTTCCTAAGGACTTCATGATTGGCAAGAAAGAAAGTACGCTGCAGAGTGGCTGCTAGGAAAGAGGACGCCACGGTGGCGAGCCAGGGTTGAGAGAAAATGTCCTGGACGGCAATCCACAGCTGTCTTGATACAACGAGCGACTGCAGTTGAAGCTCAATCGATTCCACTTCTCCTGATAGAGGGACAGAGTGCTTAGGGAGGAACTGGGAAAGCAGGGAGGACAAATGCGGGGCGAATTCGGCGGAGGCAGTGAGTTGGCCATCTTGAATCGGCTGGCCTTGAACAAGCAGGAGGGACTGCCACACAGCAACAACGGTGGTCTGTGGAGACATATAAAAGAAAGAACTCTTAGGAAATTACTGGAACTCACCGTCAGATTAGTCTCGCCATCCTCAAAGCAGTTTTGGGCAACCAAAATAAAGCAGGACGATATTGATTCCCATTGCATCAGAATCTCTTCCGGAGATAGACACCGGGGCGAGAAGACGCGGGTTGAACATACTAACTCCTCGACTTGATATTTGTCAGCACGGAGGAGCGACCCGTCAAAGAGGAATCCAGATAACAGAAGGTCTGCGGTCCACTCAGTCTCACGTTGCACATTGCTGGGCACTCCAGCCTTTTGTGTGAGGCATACAAGTAACCGGCTTGCCTCATGTCTCAGGTCCTGGGACCTGCTGGACAACATATCATGCACGATATCAACTGCGCTAGAGACAGCCCATTTCTGTATACTCTTGTTCTTGAAATTTGGTGGGGTGGGTCCGAGCAGCGACGCGATTAGTGCCGCGCCGAGGCCACCATGCAATGCTTGCTTAAGCACCAGAACGCAACGCTTCACGGTGTCTATATCTCCATCTGCACTCGAACTTTGTTGATTATACAGCTGGGACATCGACCAGATAAAAGTGCGCCAAACATGAGGGTTGAGATCACGTCCTGGGCGATGTCTTAAAGCCTTCTGCGCGATGTTCATGACGAGCTTGAGAGGCCCGTGATACAAGAAAAGTGAGGGACCGAGGAGGACGGCAAAGTTTGCCATGACAGTCAGTGCCCAAGGCGCGTTCTCGCCTGCACTGCCGAAATTCTTCGATGAGACTGCTGTATCAAACAAAGGAGGGAGCTTCCGCGACGATGTGGGGTGACGCGTGGTTTCAGGCGTGAGGAATTCATGGGTATGTAAGCATATGGTCTCTATTGTTTCTTGGTCAACAAGATTTCGGTGTGTAATGAGCGTTTGGGAAAATGAGGCCAGGACAGCGGCTGTATAATGGCGAAACTCCGAAGACGGGTGCATAAAGAAGGGAAAGACCAAAGGGAGGAGACAAGTCAGGCGTGCTATAAAAATATGTTGGTGGCATGTCAATAAGTTAGTAATACACTGTAAAGAGGAATTAGCGCGCAAGAAGCTGAAAGGACTATCCACACACGTTAAGTGCGTCCAATACGGCTACATTGATACGGGAATCTCTAACTGTTGTTTCGAGAAGACGTTTAAGACACAGGACGACATCTTCCATCCGAGGGAGTAGAACGTCCGCCGGCAGTCTTTGGGTTCGGACTATCCATGACGCGAGTAGGGTGGTCTTTGATGCATTGAAGGATGGAAGTCGTGGACAGCGGATGATGGCAATGACATCCCCGAGGAGAGAACCGAGGTCTTGTGCTGCGGCAATCGTGAGGATGATTCACAGATTGTAAAAGGGGGACGTACGCGAGAATACTGATAAAAGAGTTGGGAATCTATATATCTCTGACAATAGGCGAAGTGCGTAGTGACATTGGGTTGAAAAATCGGTAGCACGATGCATATTGTATGCGGTCTGTCCCCATCCTACGCTCCCCTCGCTGGGACCAGCGGAGTTGGAACTCGTATCGCCGGGTGTATGCGGTACAGAAACGCGCAGAGCTCGCGAGATATCCCTCCGCAAGGCTGCTGCGACATTCGCGCTATTTTCCCTAAGCGGTTCGAGCGGAGGAAAAGGGCCTGACGCGAGGGAAAGGGGACTGGATAATTGCCTTATTCTCGTAGACAGGATTCGATAGGCTTCTGTGATGTCATGTAGCGAAAGATGACCAGATGCGAGGCCTTCATGCGAGCAGACGATGGTTTCAATGGGTCCTAGGAGGTACTCGGAGTGAGCCAAGGGATCATCATCAGTCGGAGGTATGGACATAGACGAGAATAAGGAAGCCTGTAAAGGCAAGAGTAAGGGAGCAAAAGTTGTGGATTTCGAACAATAGGACCAAGACTGGTTGGGTGACCGACGATCAAAAGGAGGAGCGCTGCTTGCCGGTTTGAACGCGTATGGGTCGCGTTGACATGACGGACAGAACGAACACGCGGTTCAACTATTGGTTGATATCCCTGATTGTATATAGACTCGCCACGTCGAGATGAGATGAGAATGACACCCTATTCGGGTAAATCATCACATGACCGTGACATGGTTCGGTTCGAGTACCGGGTACGTGTACAGTATGGTACGGCTGTGATTGTATCCGTACCGTCACCGCAAAGTACAGCAAAAGACCCAAGCAAATTGCAGAGCTGCTACACCCATCGGTATCCTCCCTCAGAATCATCAGAGTAACAAAAAGATAAAATTAAATGAATTTAAGATAAAGTAGCAAGAAGGGGATGCTTCTGAGCTTCTAATTTAGATATGCACGGCGAGCAAGCAGGAGCTTATGCTTTATGCATGGAGCAGAGATAGTGTCTGGCTTCAGGCCTGAGCAGCAAAGTGCAATGGTATCTCATCCTGACTTGAAAGAGAAAGTGCGCTCAACCGCAACAGAGAAACTACATCACATGTTGATAGAAACAATACTAGAGTTGTACATGGTACGCAGGGAGGTTGAAGTATTTTGGAAGTGATGAAATATCAGAGAGACAGACCGTTAAAAATCCAACGGCACAGTGCTTAAATTCAAAAATTCAAACAGCCATGCATAAAATTGGATGTTTACCCTGTCTTCAAACAGTGATGAACACTGTCGAAGCTTGGCCAGGATTCATTGCTAATAAGGGCATATCCTGGGGAGATAAAGGCCTGAAGACCTCGATAGGACAAGAGATGAAATGAGGGAGAGGAAGCATGACCTGCAGCGTTCGAGCGCTAGGAAGGAAGCGGCCGTTTCCCGCAACCGTCTGCATCCGTAACGTACTCGGCAATTGCCTACCATTTACGGTACGGCCGTAATGCAATACGGAGAAATCGTATTGTAGGTACGATTAGAGTCCTGGAACTACACAACCTTTTGTCTCGTGTAGACAAACAATCACTGTGAATCTGTCATGGTCATCAAATTAGAAATGGTGCACATGGTCTTGTAGTGTAGTGGTTATCACTCGGGATTTTGACTATTGCCCACCTGGTTGCATGCAAATTTCCCGAAACCCAGGTTCGAACCCTGGCAAGACCTTTAAAGGGAAATTTTTGTCACTCCCGTCTCGTGACTTCGAGAAGGGTTCTCGTAGATAGACCGGCATTCTTGGTTGTAATGATGCAAACTGATTGAATGCGTAAAGCGGGAACTCATAGCTTCGCTGTGATAGCCCGAACCACCAGGGTTTTTTGCGAAAGCAATTGACTGGCCATCAAGCGTTGGGGCAGTGCTCCTCCCCAACGGCTTGCGCACGCATGGAACGGCGCAGGCCAGTGCGTGCTATCGTTATGAAACGCAAGAAGCCGTGAATGTGCTCTCTTTGTAACGGTAGTGGAACACACAACTGGCGGATCTCGAAACGAAACAGACCAGCAGCTTCAGCAGCGTTTCAGTTCGTATACAGCCCACCGCCACAGTAAACGATAGCCCAGAATAGGTCTTACCGTGATTCGACCCCCCTGTCGTTTACACCTTCGGTACTGGCCGAGATATCCACGTAAAAGAAGCACGGCTGAATTACAAAATCGTATTATATGGCTCATATACATTGTGATATACCCAAATGGTCCCTTAAGAGTAGTGTCCTATCACGCATCAAGTGTCCGATACATTGTACAGCGTCAGAAGTCGTAAGTGAATTGAGGGGTCTTGGTCATGCAACACATTTCATTTGGTGATTGTGAATTCCGGGCTGATGTTGCCCGAGTCGCCGATGACTGCCGAGCCGGTGAACATCGCAGCG
>QLOZ01013461.1:0-17132 GCA_003314065.1 Lactarius sp. MG50
ACTGAAAAGTAGTGAACGTTCCTTAGTAGTGTAGAAAAATGAAGGAACGAACGTCGGGCGGCTGAATAGTGTCACCATTCCAGGAGACGCCAAACATTCTGTTGCAGGTGGCCTCAGTGATGAAGGAGTGCGTGCCTTTCTTGCGCGCTTCAGGGGGGATGATGTACTCGACTCGCCGATCGCCACCAAATCCACCGGTAATACCTGCGTACGCACGGTCTTTGGTTGAGTCTAATGCTGAAGCGACAAAGGGGAAGACATACCTTGCAAGAGTTACACTTCGTCTTCCTCCATCTTGACAGCGCGATCAAAGCCACCGACAAGGTCCAAAACAAGGCGGGTTATGTCTTCGAGGTCAGGTATACCCTGCAGATATCCGACGAGCCAGCTCTCTGCGCCATCGTCTAGCGAATCACGGAATGCGCCAGGGGCAGCGGTATCCGCGACTATATCTGTAAAGGGGAAAGCGATCTCCTGCTCTGTTAGATCTACCACGCGGCCCTCAAGAGCTCGCAGGGTGCGGGTACCCATGCGTATACGCAAATTCCATGCGATCTCACACGCTGCGAATTGGGGCTCAGCACCCAGGTCAGTGCGGAGGTGGCGGTGCAAGTGCAGAGGTAGGAAACGCACCCGTACTCTCGTGCTCAGCTACGAGGACTATCCACGAAGCCCAGTACCGAGTGAGAGTGGCCAGGGCATTGAGTACTCCACTGCATGACAGCGGGTGATAAAAACAAACCTTCCCAGTCTTGCTTGAGAGAGATCCAATATATTTGGTCATACTGCAAGGCGCCCATCTGCCAGTGTGCGATAACGTGACAGTACAACCAACCACCACGGCTATCTGCTCCCCTAGAGAGATATAAGATGTGATAAGAGGTGGGGGTGGGGGTCCAGGAAGTGAGCGGCACGCGTCGGTGTATTTGTCTGTGGCAGTGCGAAAGTTGTAATTGGAAAAGATGCTAGGACGCATAGCGGCAGAAAAGGCTTTGTCCATGAACGAGCCTGGGGCAGCGAGGAAAGTGAGGGCTTGTCAAGATAACAGGCATCAAGTCGGGTTCGTAGGGATGGAACACGACGCGCCAACTAATGCTTTCAGGTTTGTTGGAGACGTTAGTCAACCGCAGCCTAGCCCTGGCTGTCCCACGATGTATGAAATTAACTGTTAATAACGGCAAAGTCCTGCAAATGGTCATGCACACTCTCATGAGAGGCCTCAAAGGTCTTAACTATGTAGATGGTCATTCGGGGAACTGAACAGCTGGAAAAAACCCCCGGAGAACGAGGGTGTGGGGATGAAGACAAGGACGTATGGACCATCATAGACAGTGATGAGCTTTTGGAGCACGGGATCAAGAAGAGTGCTCGGTTTGTTTGTTGAAGTGCTTGTGCCGGGAGATACCTCTCTACCAGATGGGGCCAAGGAGGGGAGCAATCTGGCCGAGGTGCAGCCACTCTGTGCTGTCCACAAATGAAGTGTTTGATCACGAGAGAGCGTCCAGATATGACTGCGGGTAGCTTGCGATGGTGATAATGTGTGACCTATCAGTATAACCTTGATGTAGGAACGACGTGAGTGACGCAAGGAATGTGTTGTGCTTATGATGAAACAGGCTCTCTGTCCAGTGGTGTTGGCCCGGGGATGTCAGGTGCCAGTGAAGAAAAGCGAGAAGCGAAAAAGGAATGAAATGAGGACCTACCTGCAGTAACTGTATTGGCAATAGTTTCCACATCTAGACGGATTAGGGATCCATTTGTGAGAGCCAGGGCTACTGAGTGTTTGCCTCGAACTTGAATGAGAGCCTGCAGAGAATCTTGTGTGTTCTTGAGATGGTATTCGCGATCTCGGCATTCTAGTAAGCTGGGGAGAAGCTTCACAACGCAAATTTGTGGGCCTTATAATGTCCAGTAGACCATTTACTTCTGCTTCTCGCTTTCAAGTTTCAGAAGGGTGGTGGGGACATGACGTCGATGACCCCGGGCCTACAGATATAGCCTGAGATAGGGCACAGCGGGTGGAAACGGGGGTGTCCGGGAAGATTCGAAAAGGGAAGGGCAACCATCATAATTCACCGTGGGAGGAAACTTCGGGACGACTGTGACAACTTGAACGCGCGGTAACTCGAAGGACGAAGTAGACACAGCGCAGAGCACTGATGGGCTTTTCCGCACTTGGGGGAGAGCATCGTGTTACCCCGCTGTTATATCGCCATTGGGGCACCCTCCCGTAGAGAAATTTGACGATTTGGAGGTGGAGAATGTCCGCTACACATGCCACGTGCACATAGTGACCAGTAAACGTACATGCACACGCCCTCGCCAACCCGAACCACTGCCATGCCTGCGACACAGGAAATTACACTCCCCACTTTCCTCCCCTCCCCAGGGGAACAACTCCAAAAAGCTTTCCCTCACAACCATGACTCCTTGGGCTTAATGCTAGGCCTCTGCTCGGCATACCTCAAGAACATGCACCCCTCTAAGCTCAGCTCTGTTGACGAGTCTATGCGGGCCAGTGCCCACCTCATAAATCTCTTCCTACATGAACCGCTTGTCCAGTCTCTCCTCCCTAAGAGCAACCCTGCCCCCACTGCCCCTGTCAAAGAACTAAACGCCCTCCAGATTCGCCTCACCAGCCTGGAGAACACGCTCGCCAACCTGGCCAAAGCCACAACAGACGTCAGGAAGGACCTAAAGTCACACTCCACCCCCACTGCGCACCCTGCCAAGCCCTCAACAACTTCTGTCAGGGTCCCTGCTCCCCCTCCCACTTACGCTGCAAAGGCAGCCACGCCACAACGCCCCAGCATTGTGGTGGAGGCCACAGCGTACACCTGGCCAGACAATAAGAGGCCCAGCCCCTCAGACATCTGTGCCACCATCAACGCCGCGTTGGACCACACCAACCCCACTCCAGTCCGCATGTCAGCCGCAAGGTGGACTGCAAAAGGTAACCTGGTGATCTGGGGTGGCACCAACACCACGGTGCACCAGCTCACCACCGCCCTCCCCCACTTCTCTGAGGCCCTGCAGACCTCATTCTCGTCCATGGCAGAATCTGCCCCCCAATCCCCACCCATCCTCCGCCACAATGTCAAGTGGACAAAGCTGCGCTTCAATGCAGTCCCCACTGGCAAAACCAACATCAGAAGAGCCTACACGCCTGACGAAGCACACAAAGCGCTCGCCGACGAGAACCCTGCCTACGCTGCCCTCACCATCACCCAAAAACCCTCTTGGGTTAGGGATCCCACCACATACCTCCTTGGCGCTACATCTTCACTATCGGTATCCTTTGAGGACCCCGACGGCACGAGCGCTCAAACCCTTCTACGCCACAGAACACTATATGCCTTTGGGCATGTAATCACCGTCAAGCGTTGGAAACAATCCCCTCCTAAACGTGCCCAGAAAACCCCCGCCCCACGCACCACACTTACGACCCCGGGAGTAAACAACCCAGGTGGAGAGGGGCCACAACTTACCGTCTACAACCCCTACGGCTTCTCATCTCCCCAGAGACCAGCTCAACTAGCTTTTCACGGTTTTAGGCCGCCGACCAGCTAAGGCGCCGAGGGGGGCCCTCACATGTAATACCCCCAATGCTTACCACACCCTGGGCACCGTCTGGTGCCCGACTACCCTAATCTCTGACCAAACGACCGCCCGTAGTTAGCTAGTTCTAACTCACTATAAACTCCCTGAATGCCTGATCATAAGTACGTAGGACTACGTAGACCGCGTCTGTATCTTCGTTATACGCTGCGGAATATAAATGCAGATTCAAAAAAAAAAAAAGTACATGCACACGCACACGCACATAAACTGTTCTCCAGTCATTTTACGACATACCGAATGATAACACCCGTCGCTACAGTTGGGGTCAGTGGAGCTTCCTTACTCAATGTGAATATGTGATGATCATTTTTTGGCAGCCAAATACGCTGGCGATGGCTTAAGCTGCACTCACCACACAGCTGGGCAACATGTCGATTTTCAAGACCACCAAGTTGATTTTCAAGACCACCGATAACTTCCAAGATAGCGTTGCCATTGGCAATGGGTAGTATATTGGAGAAATTGTCAAATTCTCCAGATTACTTGTAAGTCAGGTTGATCAGCCATGTTGTGCAAGCCTTGGTTGAATAGAAAAGAAGGTGGTTCAGCAAGCCAAACCATTTAGCACGTCACATGAACAAAGCTGGTGCTGGAAGTGGAAAAATCATTTCAAAAGTGGTCTGTAATCGTAATTTCAGGCTACCTTTTATAAGACCGAGGCTTAGAGAAACAGGGTCTTCTCGGTCTTTCTTCTTTCCCGCATTCAATAGTCGCGGTATCTCCCCCAACCAAAGTTCTCGTCCGAGTCACGGGCGCAGCAAATGGCTATCTCGCCGTCTGGGTCATGAAGAAGTATCTCGAAACAGGCTACTCTGTACGCGGCACGTCCGCTCCTTGACTAAAAGCACATTCTTGATAAATTTATATGGTGACCGGTTCGAGCTCGTCGCTATCGAAGATATCACCAAGGACGGCGCATTTGACCGCCGTGAATCGATTTTGGCTTTTATCAGCCTCCCACAGTACTGTAGGTCGCTTCTGAACGGACGCCCATTACTATTTTTGGTCCTGCTCCGAATGAATTTGACACGGTTTACAAATGATGACGTGATGCGGGCGCTGGGAAAGCGCGCCCAAGTTCAGGTTTCTCCAATCTCCAACGGTTTCCGACTCTCCGACACCCAGCTTCAAGTTCACCAGGAAAACATCGGTCTCTTCTCGTACAGTAAAAGGGGGTTACAAAGACTGCCCACACCCGGCACGGCTGGCGTTCGCCGATGTCAGTTCAGTCGCAAGGGCTTGGACGGATCGTCACTCTCGGAGTATAAAGCATTCATCGTCAAGAATTGACGGAGCCTTTGACACGCTGACGCAGGTCATGACGGAGTGGGGTACCTCAAGCTGGCCGATGGGACCTGTATCACGACCGAGGAAGAACGGCAGGCATTGACGGAGGAGCTGAATCTCCTTGCGGTCTCGGGAGGGTGGAAAATCTTGTCCGAGTTGGTCGTCGTACGGCAGCCTTCGGAATCCTAGGTGTAAGGTGTCAGTCGTTTCCATATGCAAGTGTATGTTATTGCTTTCACGGTTGGTGTGGGTGCTTATCAGCGCCTGCCGTTTAGTATTTGTGCGATGTGTAACATTCAACTTGACATGTCCCACGCAACGTACATTAGCTCCTCCGCTCTGCCAGTGGACGACGCACAGAGCCTGGAGTTGGCGGGCCCGGCCCAACCCGGCGTTCATGGGATTGCCTTCTTCCATTATAAATTCTCTCTCCATTATAAATTGCATCAGGGACGTTCAGAACATGATCTGTAATCCAATTAGGTCGGGCTACCTTTATAAGACCGGGTCTTAGAAGCCTCCTCAGTCTTGCTTCTTTCCCGCAATCAATGGTCGCAGTATCTCCCCCAGCCAAAGTTCTCGTCACGGGCGCAAACGGCTATCTCGCCGTCTGGGTCGTGAAGAAGTACCTCGAAGCAGGCTACTCTGTACGCGGCACAGTCCGCTCCTTGGATAAAAGCGCATTCCTCAACGATAAATTTGCCCACTATGGCGATCGGTTCGAGCTCGTCGCTATCGAGGATATCACCAAGGATGGAGCATTTGACGAGGCCGTCCGAGGTGTCGACGCAATCGCCCACACTGCGTCTCCACTTCACTACAAGGTTACTCATCCCAACGGTACGTTTCTTTTCTCGGTGTACCCCCAGCTCTCATTCGCAGACTGGGTATATATAGAGCTTATCATCCCTGCCGTGCGGGGAACTACATCGATCCTGAATTCCGCTCTGAAACACGGAAGCACCATAAAGCGCTTCATCCTAACCTCTTCGGCGGTCGCGGTCCTCGAGCAGTCCCAGACACCGCGGGTTTTCAACGAAACAAATTGGAACAACGCCGTCGTGGAGGTGGTGAATGCGAAGGGCTCCGCGGCGGGGCCATTCGAGATGTACATGGCCTCAAAGACTCTGGCGGAGAAGGCCGCGTGGGAGTTTGTGTCTGCTCACAAGTCTGAGATCTCCTGGGATCTTGTCGCTATCAACCCCCCATATATCTTCGGGGTGGGTGTCATCTCGTTTCGTCTTTTTCCTGACCACTGAACGGTTTACACGTACTTTCAGCCGTCTCTCACTCCCGCGCCGACGATTGATGACATCAATACATCCATGCGTGAAATCTATGATACGCTTTCTGGTGCGCGAACGGGTGGGCAACTGCAGAATCAGGCAAACTGGGTGCATGTGAGTGTCGCTGCGGAGGCACATGTGCGCGCCACGCATGCGGCACCTGCTGGTGGCGAGCGCATTATCGTCATATCGGGTCTCTTCTTTTACCAGGACATCTGTGAGCTTTACATCTTTCTACTCTACATACAGGGACTTGACACGACGCGTCAATCAAGTGGATGCAGCGGCAGACCTCGGAATTCCGAATGCGCCACGTGGTGAACCAGGCTCGACGAAGGACATCCCTGGATTGATCAAATTTGAGACGACGAAGGCAGGGGAATTGCTTGGACTGACGCAGGTGACGTCGTTGAAGGACCTAGTTAGGGAATCTGTTGAGGATTTCAGAGCGCGGGGCTATCCAGGATTTTCCACGTAGGCCTCCTGGTAGGAGGAACCACTGAGAAGGATGATATGACGAATGCAAGGCTACTAACAAAGTCACTTTAGTTTAGGAAAGTATTGGCATGTGCCTCCCCGGGTTGTTGTAAGTTAGTGGAAGTGGAATGAAATAAAGGAGCTTGGTTTGGTCTGGTCCTCACCCACCTCGGTCCGATGTCTCATCTCATCCCCCGCGTTACTAAGGACTCAGCTTGTCCGAAGGAACCAACTTTAGACGCATATACGTTGGCGTGGGGTTAGGTCGTGTTCAAGTTGTGCCTCTAGGATGCTGCTCCTATCGCCTCTTCCTTCCCGGTGCGCTTTGATGACACCTTGCACTAGTACAGTACTAGCGCCTGAATCGTCGGAACGGCGCACAGCTCCGCCTCGACGAGAATGGGGAAGAGGCATCCTGCACTGCAGCGTGTTGGCAACTAAAAAAGGAGTGAGCTGTCGGCCAGCCAGGGACTCCGTGCTTATTTGTAGCACTTTGGGTCTTTCCACTGAAACCGTCGCGCGACTCGGAGACATGTCGTTTGGGCCCGACAAGGGGTGTTGGGTGTATTGCACCGCCTCCGTCTTTCGTCTACGCGCATCCTCGGTGGCCGAAGGTGCCGCCCCCACCACCACCGCGCGGAACTCAGATATCAAGGTCTGTGCAATCTCCGACTCGGACGTCCACTAAATTACCTTGCAGGAACGTTCAACGTCTGGAGCAGGCCTGCCGATGAGGAGGTGGAGAGCACAACGCGGTAGGCTAGTAATGTCGCACGATCCAGGAGTACGGAGTATAGTTGTATGCCTTCGTGTATCCCTCGAGCGTTGTGCCGACGGGGAGGACCATGTCGAGCTCCTGCAACGCGGGGAAGTTGGCCGCGCGTATGCACACCGCTCGCGTGAACACTGTAAAGCGCTTCATCCTAACCTCTTCTGTGGCCGCGGCCCTCGAGCTGTCCACGACGCTGCGGGATTTTAACGAAACAGTTTGGAATAACGCCGCCATGGAGGCGATGAATGCAAAGGGCTCTGCGGCGGAGCCATTCGAGGTGTACATGATGGCCTCAAAAGATTCTGGCGGAGAAAGCCGTGTGGCACCTTCCTTTTTCATCAACTACTACCTGCTTAAGGGAAAAACGCCTGGATACCTCGCGACACCCCTAGCGTACCGTAGTTCTAGCTACTGCCGTCTTAAAATAACATGTCCACCCACGACACCCAGATGGGGCTACCAGACCCCCATCGACCCACAGCCACCCACAGCCGGAAATCCGGTTAACATGGACACTGGCAGCGACTCGACCTCCCCAGAGCCTTTTTCCCCCCTCCCTTTTGCTTTCCTTCTCACTCTTCTCATGGATGCAGGATCAACGCGCTACGGCACTGGATCGACTCGCCACAGCAAAGAAAACGCTATCTGAGCTGCACTGGCAGGCGGAACTCGAAGCGTACGGCGTGTGCGACCCCGTCAAGATTGAGGAGAAGCGTAGAGCCGTAATGCTCGCGCGAGAAGGAGCGCTACGTCACACAGGTCAAGTATAAACTTGAACTCGTCCCTTGGTTTACCCTTAATTTGTTTTTTTTAAAAACTGCCGCGGCATCGTCTTACGAGAAAGCTGACTGACTGACTCGCTGATGCAGACAAGTCACTGAAATTACGCGATTCTGATGACCTACTCCACTCGGCAGCATAATGCCGAGCCCCAGCTTGGTTGGAGTTAACTATGAAAAACTGTGTTGAGAAAATAAACGTGCGACTGTTATCATTTATCATGAAGGGCCGATGTGAAGTGTACAGTGTACAGTGTACAGTACAGTACAGTACATACGAGTCTTCTGCAGGCCCGCCTGCCTACCTTGCACGGTCCGAACCAAAAAAAAAATATAAAGCATCATTCATTACAAGGGTCCGCCGCGCAATTGCACTTTTGTCCTTAATCGAATTCACCTGCCATCTCTACTCGCGTCATATCGCCCAGTTCCACCATAGAATCGAACGGAAGATGAACCCTGGTACTTTGTGGTCCCGTCTTGTCTATTTTGTCCTCGCTGCGCGACAGATGCGTCGGTCCAGGAACGAAGGCTATGGGTACCACGTGGGAACACTGTTCCCTGGTAATGTTTACAACGGTGCTGGACGCGTGGGACGGTGTATGATCGAGCGAGCGGTCTCGGTGCACGAGTAAGAGAACGGCGATGGGATACATTCCCTAGCGTCAGACCATGAATTCAGTGTCCGTCGTGGTCGATTGTGGACGTTTTACGCACCGCAAGCTGGACGGCCACAGGCTGGAATGTATCAAAGACTATGTGCGGGCCCGTGCGCAGATGGATACCAACAGAGACCAAGTTGAGGACCTGATGAGGAAAAAAAATGAGCGCTCGTGAGGGCCCACACTTGTGTACTACCGAGGCCCAAACTTACACCAATCACAATGTACAGCATACCAGACTCAACCAAGAGAGACAGTATCCTGCTTGCCTGAGAAGTCTTGTGGCCGCCGAAGACCTGGGACAACGACTTGCGGTGTTTCCTGGGGCACACACACGTGTCACAATGAGTGCAACCAGCAATTTTGAGAGTGTAGACGCACCAAGCCTTGAGGGCTATGATGGAAGTCGCCAGGACGTTGGTCAACAAGGAGAGACCAAGAATGCTCACATCCGCGACGTCAATGATGTGGGCAAGAGTTCGATGGGTCTTGTGACGGCCTGGGACATTAAAAAAGGCAGCCTTCGCTCCCACAATGATCGCGTAAAACACTGGACATTTCAAGAGGGACGATTGACAGATGAGACGAAAGTGGGCATAGAGACCAGGAAAAGAAAAAGGCGCACAGAAGTTGATTATGAGGGCGACGACTGGTAACATCAGAACCGGCGTACTCTGATCAGCACAGAGGACCCATGCTCGCCAGACAACGACACCGTCGGTGATGATGTACTGATCCAAACCCGAGCAGGTCAATGGGGGAACGCTCACAGAGGTGAGGGATGCATACTGACGTTGATGAGGAGGATAGTAATAAACATCTTCAGCCAAACTGGCGGATGGTGCGTGGAAGGGTCAAGTGTGCTAAACCAGGCTGCGATGATCCAGAACGTGTGGACTACGGATGAAATCCAATACATAGTCGACAGTGCGAACATGAACCACATCACAGCGAAAACGATTCTATGCGTTTGAGTTGTGAGTCTGTTCCCCCTATTCCATCGCAGATCATTTGAGAGAGGCTCCTGGAGAGTTCGATGAGGGGTCCTTACCTCATGCCAGTGACATATGTCAAGATGGAGATGAGAGACAAGTATATCCCTGGGAATATACAGGGGAATGTCAGTAGCCTGTATGTAGCAAAGGCGATAACGCTGACCGTAGATGAGTGTTTGGCCTATCACGGCTGTGACGTGGTATAACAGGACTGTCTCGTGAGGGTTGAACAACACCATAGTCTACGACTGGTGCAGACAAAGGAATGAGATACTTTCACAACGAAGAGCGGGCGAGCACCGAGGTCACTGACTGTTTGATATCTGCATGACATATCAGAGACGGCCTATAAATATAGCTATGCGGTAAATGTTTGGGTCTGATGGGTAGTCGAGGAGGGCGGCCGAGGGCCGTTCAAGTTCCACGGTTCTATCGCTACTTCTACGTTACCATCAGTGCACTATTGTTGGCCTCGATAGTAACTGTCACGGAAACATTGGCACCCGTGGTTGATACTACAGTGGCCACGTTCAAAAGTTGAGCCGCGACTTTCGCGGTTCATTACAGTACTAAGTTACTAGTAGTACCTTGCTGCAAGCAAGGTCTCTTTGTTTTCTCCTTATCGGGCCGGATCTGGGCGTGACGCCATCACACATGGTAAGGGCGGCGTGACTGTGACGCCGGATATCCGGTTTCGTCCACCGAATCTTCTGGACGAAACCGGAAAATCATGTGTTTGTTGGCATCGTTTGTTCAAATCATGTACTGGTTGGCATCACTTGTTGGATCTGTGATGTAGTTGCACAACGCTATCTGCTGTCCATCACTGGCACTAGAATATGCCCTTTGAGAATGACGACAACATCAACTTCTTCGTACAGAGTGCGTCCAATTTGCGTATCCATTGAATTGTGCGCTGCGGAATACTGTACAAATTCGGATTCAAAAAAAAAAAAAATTGAATTGTGCGCTAAATGATCCTAAATCAGTGGGACGATGCCCCAGCCAAAGTTCTCGCCACGGGCGCAAATGGCTATCTCGCTGTCTGGGTCGTGAAGAAGTACCTCGAAGCAAGCTACGTATACGCGGTACAGTCTGCTCCCTGGCTAAAAGCGCATTCCTCTGAGTCAACGATAAATGGTGATCGGTTCGAGCTCGTCGCTATCGAGAATGTCACCAGTGATGCCAGTGGCGCATTTGACGAGGCCGTCCGAGGTGTCGACACAATTGCCCACTCTGCGTCTCCATTTCACTAGAAGGCTACTCATCCCGACTGGACGTTTCTTTTCTCGGTGCCCAGCCTGCCAGTGCTCTCGATCGCAGACTGGGTATATGCAGAACTTATTACCCCTGTCGTGCGGGGAACCACATCGATCCTGAACTCCGCTCTGAAGTACGGAAACACAATAGAGCGCTTCATCCTAACCTCTTCTGCGGTTGCGGTCCTCGAGCACTCCACGACGCCGTGCGTTTTCAACGAAATAAGTTGGAACAACGCCGCCGTGGAGGCGGTGAATGCGAAGGGCTCCGCGGCGGGGCCATTCGTGGTGTACAGTACATGGCCTCCAAGACTCGGGCGGAGAAGGCCGCGTAGGAGTTTGTGACTGCTCACAAGTCTGACATCTCTATCAACCCTCCATATATCTTCGGGGTGGGTCTCATCTCGTTTCGTCGTTTTTCCCGGCCGCTGAATGGTTTACACGTACTTTCAGCCGTCTCTCACTCCCGCGCCGACGGTTGATAACATTATCCCAGCGTGAAATCTACGATACGCTTTCTGGTGCGCGAACGGGTGCGCAATTGCCAGTGCAGAATCAGGGAAACTGGGTGTATGTGGGTGTCGCTGCGGAGGCGCATGTACGCGCCACACATGCGGCACCTGCTGGTGCCGAGCGCATCATAGTCAGATCGGGTCTCTTCTACCAGGACATCTGTGAGCTTTTACATCACCTTTCTACTCTGCATACGGGGACCTGACCTGATACACAAAACAAGTGGATGCAGCGACAGGCCTCGGAATTCAGAATGTGCCGCGTGGTGAACCAGGCTCAACAAAGGACATCCCGGGATTCGTCAATCTTGAGACGACGAAGGCGGAGGAATTGCTTGGACTGACGCAGGTGACGTCGTTGAAGGACCTAGTTAGGGAATCTGTTGAGGACTTCAGAGCGCGAGGCTATCCAGGGTTTTCCACGTAGGCCTCCTGGTAGTAGGATCCACTGAGAAAGATGACATGATGATGGGAGGCCACTAGCAAAAGTCACTATAGAAAAGTATCAGCCACTGTCGCTCCCGTTTGTTGTTAGATGTGGAATACTAGTAGAGCTGAAGTGCCGAAGCTTGGTAAGTTGGTATGGCCCCACCTCAGTCCGATCTATCTGATCTCTGATCTCATCTCCCGCGTTACTAAGGACTCAGAACGTCCGATGGAGCCAAGTTCAGATGCATATACGCAGGCGTGGGGTTACCTCTAGGGATGCCTCTCGGCCCGAGTCGCCCCTTCCCTTCCTTCCCAAACAGCACGTGATTTAGATGCGCGCTTCAACACTAGTACTAGCGCCTGAATCGTCGGAACGGCGCACAGTTCCGTCTCGGCGAGAATGGGAAAGAGGGATCCTGCATTCAAGGGTGTTAGCAACTGAAAAAGTCTACGCGCGTCCTCGGTGGCCGAAGGTGCCGCCGCCGCCACCGCTGTGCAGAAATCAGATACCGGTGAAGCAAGCGCAACAAAGGCGCGCGCGTGAGTTCGAAGGACAAAGGAGGACGTCTTAGGGAAGGGCCCAGGGCTGAGATGGAGAGGCGTTCGAGAGGTGGAGATGGTGACGCGAAGGCGAGGACGGTGACAGGAACCGAGGCAAAGACAGAAAATGAAAGAGCGATCTCCTCGTCGATAGACCGCGAGTACGAGACGGCACGTTAGCACGGATTAACGCAACGAGGTTGTTGAGGCGAGCAGGTTGAAAGGAAGGGGAGAAGAACTCAGAGGAATTCGAGAACACAATGGGAGTCTGATAAAGCTTCACTGCCCCTCTAGCAGGGCTCCTACCGCAGCTTATATACACGTGAGCGCGTCGATGTTGTCCGCGGTTCAGCCGACAATATGGTCGAGAAATGTATGGAGGGAGGTGAGTAAGGTCAGTAGTGTAGGGAATGAAGTCAGTCAAGAAATGCGGCGATGTATGAAGTGTAAGGAGGGTTACAGATCAAGACTGTATAGAGGAAAGGAAGTCCGATGGCTTTCGTGGCATCGAGCGACGTCGGCCGAGTCAAAGAGAGGAACCTAGGAAACACCTAGAGAAGGGGAATAGCTGGTATGAGTAGGATTGAAGAGCGACGACGTTCGAGTAAATATACATAACGATCGACTAAAGGCAAAGGGGAAAGTAAAGGTAAAATAAAAGGAGGGCGTACTGAATTAGTCTTCATTCGAGTTTTCGTCACACGGCTCTTCAATGAGGGAGGTTTCGGAGTGCGTCATTGAAGTTGAGAGACAACCCACGGAACGGAAGGACGCCTCGGATTGGTGTCACGGGCGCTCCGAAGCGACTCGTTCCGAGCACAACGGCTTGACTCACCTCACATCAGGGTCTGTGCAATCTCCGACGTCCACTAAAGTGTCCGGCAGGAACGTTCAACGTTGGAATAGGGGAGATGGCACAGGCGGGGCAAAGGGGCGATAAGGAGGAATCAGCGAGCGATAAGGAGGAATCAGTGAAGTGCGTACGTCTAACGCACGCGCGAGTTCGAGAAAATGGGACAGGGACACAAACAAAAGAGAGAGAGAGACAGGGGGAAAGGGATTCACGCCGACACGTTTTTCTTAACGAGGAGGAAGTCCTATACGGTTATAGCTTTACTTCACTGCCCTTCAACAGGGCTTCTACTGTATCTTATATACTAGGGCGTGATATTACGACTGAGGCACAAACAAGAAGGGGAAATAATGATGGTAGTGTAGGGAACGAATTTGGCTTGTCAGAGAAAGCGGCGATGTATGAGGGCTTAGGATGCATGTAGAGAAGGGGAACGGATTAGGTGTCACGGGCGCTCCGAAGCACCTCATTCCGAGCGTAACGGCATGTCTCGCCTTACATCAGCGAGCAATAAGGAAGAATCACAGGGCGAAGATGTAAACACAGGGCTGACGTAACGAGACCGCAATCAAAACTTGTCCAGAACGACTCCAGAGTGGCAGAGCACGCCTCTCCAACGTCTGAAGTAGGCCTGTCGAGGAGCAGGTAGAGAGCACAACGCGGTAGGCTAGTAATGTCGCACGATCCGGGAGGATGGAGAATAATTATACGCCTTCGTGTATCTCTCAAGCGCTGGGCCGACGGGGAGGACCATGTCGAGCTCCTGAAACACGAGCAATTGAAGTTGGCCACGCGCGGATGCATACTGATCACGTGGCCATCGCAGAGGCAAAACCAACATAGTAGTGCGCGAGGGAGACGCGATAGTGCATGTTCCCCGCGGACGGAAGTACGCGGACAGAGAGGGCGAGAGAGCTGAAGGGGTTGTAGGGCATCGAAAGCTGTTAGTCGAACTGTTAGCGGAGCGCACTCAGCTGTACCGAGCCGACCGGCGTCAGGGGCGAGAGGAGCTTCTTTGTCCGGTCGAAGTACTCGTCCTCGCGCATGGTGGGACGCATCTGCTCCGCGGAAGCAAATATGACCTTGAGGAAGGTCGTGAAGGCACTGTCCGTGCTCGCGTGCGCCGCGAGCAGGCGCGCGTAGTTCTTCTGCACCAACGCGGAAAAGCCAACAATCTCGCCCCGCAAGTCGGCGAACTTGCGGCTCTCGAAGATTTCGACCAGACGGTGAAAGAGCGCCAAGGATGCGTCGTTGTCCAGTCGCCAGTGCCAGCGCTGGTGCAGGATGAAGCATCGGGACACAACAAGGCGAATGTACGCGTCGCGACGGTGTAGATTCCACGAGGAGAGGCCGCTATCAATTTGGGGATCGGCGACGAGGTGGATGAAGTCGAGAGCGAAAAGTACGAGCTCCTAGGACGTGTTCGTGTGAGCAGTGAACGTTGATACGCCATGGATAGAGAATTGGGAGGTGGCGCACAGACCGAACGAACAGGGTGCACTATATTTCCTCACTGGCGTGAAGATCCCCTTGCCCATGGGACTCTGTAGCTGATAAGCTCTGCCGGAGGTAATCTTCTTTGAGCAGGACATCACAAAGCCATTTCCGAACGAGATGCTCGGGACTTTCGACCTTATTAACATGAACTGCATGGCGTATTCGCTGACGACAGATGGGTGGAAGATAGCCTTACAGAATTCGCATGACCTTTTGAGTAAGTGATCAACATCAGCAAGTGAGACAAACCCCGTCTCTTACATGCAAGACGACGCAAAGACCAGTGAGATGTTTGTGGCTCAGGCACACGTACAGTAGCCCTGCTACCGTGACAGCACAAGCACACTGTAGGCCAGTGGACGGATGTCCGGCCCGCGAGTCGTGGGATTCCCTTTTGAGGTAACTTAGCATCTAATATTAGGTCAGGCTATCTGGCGAATAGTCACTTTCTCGGTCTTTCTTCTTTTCCCACAATCTCTGTCATTACAGTAATGGTCGCCGTCTCTTCCCCAGCCAAAGTTCTCGTCACGGGCGCAAATGGCTATCTCGCCGTCTGGGTCGTGAAGAAGTATCTCGAAGCAGGCTACTCTGTACGCGGCACAGTTCGCTCCTTGGCGAAAAGCGCATTCCTCAACGATCAATTTTCCCACTATGGCGATCGGTTCGAGCTCGTCGCTATCGAGGATATCACCAAGGATGGAGCATTTGACGAGGCCGTCCGAGGTGTCGACGCAATCGCCCACACTGCGTCTCCATTTCACTGGAAGGCTACTCATCCAGATGGTACGTTTCTTTTCTCGGTGTATGGCCCTCGATCGCAGACTGGGTATATCCAGACCTTATCGTCCCTGCCGTGCGGGGAACAACATCGATCCTGAACTCCGCTCTGAAGCACGGAAACACCGTAAAGCGGTTCATCCTAACTTCTTCTGTGGCCGCGATCCGCGAGGAGACCACGACGCCGCGGGTTTTCAACGAAACAAATTGGAACAACGCCGCAGTGGAGGCAGTGAATGCGAAGGGCTCTGCGGCGGGGCCCGTCGTAATATACCTGGCCTCGAAGACTCTGGCGGAGAAGGCCGCGTGGGAGTTTGTAGCTGCTCACAAGTCTGAGATTTCATGGGATCTTGTCGCCATCCACCCTCCATATATCTTCGGGGTGTGTCTCATCTCGTTTCGTCGTTTTTCCTGACCGCTGAATGGCTTACACGTACTTTCAGCCATCTCTCACTCCCGCGCCGACGGTTGATGACATCAATACGTCCCATCGTGAAATCTACGATACCCTTTCTGGTGCGCGAACGGGTGCGCAACTGCGGAATCAGGGAAACTGGGTGCATGTGGGTGTTGCTGCGGAGGCGCATGTGCGCGCCACGCATGCGGCAGCTGCTGGTGGCGAGCGCATCATCGTCAGATCGGGTCTCTTCTTCTACCAGGACATCTGTGAGCTTTATATCTCCTTTCTACTCTACATACGGGGACTTGGACTGACGCTCAAAACAAGTGGACGCAGCGGCAGAACTCGGGATTCAGAATGTGCCGCGTGGTGAACCAGGCTCAACGAAGGACATCCCGGGATTCGTCAATCTTGAGACGACGAAAGCGGAGGAATTGCTTGGACTGACGCAGGTGGCGTCATTGAAAGACCTAGTTAGGGAATCTGTTGAGGACTTCAGAGCGCGGGGCTATCCAGGATTTTCCACGTAGGCAACCTGGTAGTAGGAACAGAAGGATGACATGATGATGGGAGGCCACTAGTAAAGTCAGTGAAAGGTATTGGTCAGTGCCTCTCCGGTTTGGAATGCCAAGGGTCGTTAGTGTGTACTATTGTAGTATAGAGCTGAAGCGCTGAAGCTTAGAGTAGTTGGTCTGTCCCCCACCGTCTCAGTCCGGATTCCATCTCTGTCGTACACAATCCAGACAAGAGAAGATTGGTGCATTGCACCGGCACCAACGTCCGCGCGCCCAGTCCATCTTCGATGCCGCCGCCGCAACCACAGCACGGAACTCGGATATCAAACTTCGATGTGATGTCCGCTCGGGCCCGGGGGAGTGCGCATGTCGACCGCGTGCAACGCGAGAGTTAGAAGCGCGCGGGGAACATGCGGTAGTGCACGTTTCTCCGTGGACGAGACGCAGGTCCGTCGCAAGGGCAGGCAAGCG
>QLOZ01013463.1:0-28888 GCA_003314065.1 Lactarius sp. MG50
CCATGCCGGCATCTCATAGATAACAAGGCGACGCCCATGCGTCGAAAGGGTCGTCGTGTCCGATGCTCTAGGGTTCCGACTCAAAACCCATCTCTTATCTCGTTGGTAACGTCAGGGCGTGTGAGAAAGCTGCGGATTATCGAGGTGGCTGTGGGAGGGTCGATGGGAGGATGCTGTGAAAATAATTGTACTGATCGGGAGCGTCCCTGACTTTCGGTTGGAAGTAGGAATATTTAATTGATGCGGTGCTAGGAACGCGACGCCGATCCGTTCGCGCTCACCCCGTCTCCCAGCTTCTCAACGCAATTTCACACGAGCCCCTGTTTTGTTGGTCGGCAGAGAGGCTGCGAAGACTTTGTCTATCAGTGGCGCCGACTCGGAGGTCAAATTCCTGTGTGGGACTAGGACGTGATTTATGGAATTAAATTACGTGCATACGCTCCCCGTGGGGATAGCATAATAACACGGTGATCCGAGCGACATGCCGACGCCGTGGTGACCAGTTGCGCCTGCATGGCATGGGTGTAGGTGCACTGTGCGGACAAGCTCACTTCTATCGCTTGCCTAACGCAAAAAATGCGCTAAACATCTGAGCAGCATACATACTGCTTGACATATAAAGTCAAATTTAGTAGATATACAGCACATGTAGCCCCTTGACAGTCTGCGCATTTCCGCCTATCTTTTTGGAGAAGCTGGCAGAGAAGCGTTGCTCACCAAGGCGCAAGAAAATCTCCACATCCAGCGGAGGAAAAATAGGTTTCCAGATCACAGATCCCGGCTGCCCGCGGAACCCCGAGCTGGCCGCGATTTGAACACTGTCGATGTCGATCAACGTACTGCAAGAACGTCAAGATCTTGATCCCGGACCCAGAGAACCATCGTGAGAACCGTCGTGTGCTACCAGGGCCCCTATATCTGTTGTAAAGCACCCGCCGTACTATCACCTCTAGATGTCACCTCTTCGATGATCACTGGGGCCTGACAGTTTCTTGGCATGCAGGGCTCCGTCTTCCTTTGGTCCTCAGAGATCAGAGCATCATGCATTCCAGGTCTGAACCCATATTCTACATATTCAGACTAATATATCCTCCATTATTTATGTGGGCCAATGCAAGCTGAGGAATGCGGCGATTGTTGTCTTGCTTACAGTAAGGCATTTCAGCAGACCAACCCTACAGTACTTTCGGGCCCCGATCTATCATCTTGTCCGTCATGTCAAATACGACATGGTGGAGCAGTCACACATTAACCTGCGGACAGATTGTTCCCCAAGATATAATTGGGCAACGAAAAGCTGGTTCTATGCACAGTCGACCTACTCATTACTACTGTCCGTAGTTGGTCAGCCAGATTGCACCACGCTTCATTCGGACTCTTTTTTTCTTAGACCCCGTCAGAGGCGGGTACCACTGTGCTCTACGAGCAGGTCCTGCAGTATTGCGTCATTGTCCATACATGCTGTGTCTAGTCACCAAAACCAATGCGTCATAGGGCAAGTGTGCCCCCCTTTTCTGCGCACTCTGGTCGAACAATCGGCAACCGTTGTGTGAGGCCACCCTCTACCAATCGGCCATGAATTTTCGAAGGCGCCCATGTGAGGTTGTCTCCGGTGCGACAGCCACGACCAAAGAACTGCCAGTGGTCGAGCGTTGGCTACTAACTTGTTTCCTCTTGCATGTGTAGATTGTCTTCTTACCTTCGCGTGTATGCCCCACTGGGTGTCCATTGTATGCGTTGCGTTTCTATTCACATTCCGTATATGTACAGGACTTTGCTGTGCTTCCCCGCGGCAATCCGCGGTTAGCTTCCTGAGGGAGATGACACGACGGGCAGGAATGGATAAGCAGAGTCTGCTTATAGATCAATTAATGTCCAATAATTCGAGTCTGTTAATCAGACTACAAATTTTAAATAAAAATAGTCTGCTAATTTACTGGGTGAACAGTTTAGCCGATATATCAATTCATTCCACCGGCTAAACTATTCACCCAGTAAATTAGCAGACTATATTTATTTAAAATTTGCAGTCTGATTAACAGACTTGACTTAGTCATCAGTTTATTGGACATAAGCGGACTCTGCTTATCCATTCCTGCCCGTCGTGTGAGGCGCATTGGCCTTCGGCTTTTTCCCGCTTAGGTCAGTATGTACTTTTTCATTCTCAACACCTGAGCGCCAAACTTAAAGAACATCACCATGGTGTCCGTACTTTGCCCAAGTCCCCGCATCAGTTATCCTTATGATTAATTTATAAGTGCAACACGTGGTCCATCATATCGTGGTTCTACGTGCTTCATATCACCTATTTATACTTTTCACCTGGATCGTTCCCCATACCAGCCTTGAGTCTGGTAGTTCTTGCCACATCACCAACATGCTAGCTTGAATTTCAACAGGGCGACCCAGGCCACTAGGGTGCTACTGGCCGCGTGGTTGCTATGCGAGTCGCGTGTACAGCCCACTACTACTGTATTCTGCAGCGTGTTTTACAGCGGCCGCATCGCACATACCGTGTATAGCTATACACGTGACCTGGAAACGAGCCGTCAAATTCAAAGTCGACTGAAGCAAAGTAAAGTAAACTTCAAGTGTGGGAACTTGAACTTGAACCCCCTCCGCTTGTGATCACTAGGTGTAACCCCAGCTGGCAGACGCCTGGCATCATAGGAGTTTATTCCCTATCATACCTTCATGGGTCGTCGAATTCTCGCTGGTTGGGACGGAGACAATCGGATGTCTTTTCCTCGCGCGGCAATCACTACTGTGGCTTGAGATCTTGGAATGAGTGGCACACTTGCGCTTGGCACATGTCGACATGTCGCTCGTCTTTTATCTTGCGCGCGCCCGGTATGGCCGTTCAAAACCCAGAAGCAGCCCAGACTTTCTGGAATTCTTGGGCATACATCAGGCAAAATTTGGATGGCTACAGTTACTACGTTATGTCATATCGCATTCTAGTAGCGGTGGGTATCAAATTTTTTCCTAATGTGTCACTCCGAAGGATCCGAGCCCGTTGTATCAAAGGAACTCTTCCCAGTAATTGGCCACTGATCCTGCAGAAGAGAAGAATCATTTCCGATCAAGGCACGATCACCTCCTTCCGGTTGTGTTATGGCTGTGTTCACAAGTTATCATCAACTCTGATTCTTGCAGCCCGAAAGCGGGGGCCGTATTCGACACCAACCCTGAGTCCCGAGTCGACACTGGCTCTGAGACAACGCGTGACAGTATCACAGTATTCATAAGTACCACTGCTTTTCCACATGGTCGTCAGGACTAGACTCGGAAGGTTTTCCTTCCCCCCCCCTTTCTCCATACCTTCCCTACGTCTCCTGTAGCGTTTGAGATTTCAGTCATCGGCATGCTCGCTAAGATTATCACTCCAAGTCCGGCGGCAGTCGCACTATCTAACAACGCGCGTATTGTGTCTCTATCTATTGCCGCTTATGAGTACGTTGCAAATCGTGTCTCGCCTCCATCATTACTCATATTCGGTCAGCTATCTCCTCACTATCCCTTGGGAATATCGCTTGTATACGTCCTCCGACGGAGGGAGGTAAGAAGGCCAATGCAAACTCGGAAAGATAATGTATTAACTAGCACACGTTTGATAGTCTGGGCTTGATACTGTTCATTCTTATTCGGCATGACTTCCAATATCATCGCTTGCAACACCTGCTCACAGATCCCGTAGATATTCAAGCGTAATCTTGATGATCGTCAGTAATGTGGGGTTTTTCTACCACCATTTCTCGCCACAATCCTGTGGCCGCTACTACTATGTCATTCCTGTGTTCAAAAGTTGGTGTCGTTGTTCCATGCTACATAATTTGTGGCGCTCAAGGTTGAGTAATTCCCCAGTTATCCAAGTGATGGTGTCGCAGGCAATCTTAGGTATTCGGTGGGTCTTGACTGCCCTCTATTCCCCGCCCCGGGTCCGACAACGAGTCTCAGGACATATAACATTGCCCGGCGCAATGTCTGGGTTGGCCGAACTCTTTTATCGACGTATTGTATTGTTGTAGTGGTCTGTTGTCGCTGTTCCTGATCTGAAGACCCTTATGCTGATATATGAGCCCAGCTCCAGTGGGTCACTGATACAGTCAACCAGACTCGTAAGTTAAACGGTGTCTACCACCGACATTATTGACTCACTGCCACTGTACAACGCAGCTGTGATGGCGGATGTGAGTGTAACCTTTTTCTTGTTTTGCGGGTACTGAAGATTGCATGGAAATGCTTCTGATTAGGGCAAGTACGTTTATTCACCACCACCCCCCCAAAGTGGCTTTCCGAACAAACGATTTTAGCTGCATGATTTCAAATTCTCGTCCAAATTTTTTTGCCTCTCTCTGGACCTTTTACTTGGTATCCATGCTATATGATTGTCTGGTATTGTCAATCTCGACGGTCTACCTCCTCAGGATGAGGGCCGCAAGATCGTCCGCGTAAGTCATGTCCCTTTAAATACATGGCGTCAGCTCTGACTCTTTGCAGCGCCTCACAACTTGCGAGGATGTAAGTCGTCTTCTGACTAGCGGTTGTCAGGAGTTTTAACCCAGACCAAGATTGTTATATGATGGCCTGGGATACTTTATCGTGGTTACAGGCATGTTTCTTCTCTAGGCCGGTGATCCCTAGCTGACCCTTTTTCCTATAGCTATGAACTTGATTAACCTCCTCTTCCATCGAGGCGCATTGAGTTCTATTCAAACGGCGGGGTATTTTTTTTTAAATTCAAAGTCTTCGCTAGGAGACTGACCGCGCTGGCTGCAGTGCATCACTGGGAAATGCGATCACATGGATTATGAGTCAGCGCATTCTCATTCACCCGCGTGGTACGTACCCCACCACGCCCAGACCTCGCATATTGACCCAGTGGAATGATCAGAGGCCAGAACGGAACAGAAGGCACAGCCACTAATGCCGCCTGCGTTCCCACCCTCCATGCGCCTCTCCGGGGAGACAATGGGTGAGCGCACGGTTAACCGAGCTTGCTCGCCAGGCTCGCGAGACGATCTTGTCAATGTCAACACGCAGAATAATGGCTGTCTTCAAGTGCGCGTCGAACGGTCAGTAGTTATGGACAACAAACCAGAAGATAACAAGGATATCGAAAGGAAATCTGATCGGGACTCCGGAAACACCGTTTAGCCTGCAGGTCTCATCTCGTGTACTACTCGCTACTCGTTTCTCTAAGGGAACTGTCTGTCTTTACTGTGTGGCAATTGGGTGGAATCTACTTCTACTACTTCTACTGTATTAAAGGATGTAGGGGCGTGACGAGACATATGGACACGTTCCTTGGCAAGACCATCTTCAAGTTTGTAGCTGTTTTCGTTCTCCATGTTTGCTATTGCTTCACGATGCGTATTTCGTTCTCCGAAGGCTGTGTTTTTTGTGCTTGTGTGTACTTTGAAGTAGTTCAGTTTCGAATTTGTCTTCTCTTAGAGAAGTGATTCACTCCCTCAGGCTCAATCCAGTTGCAGTGTTTGGTTTCAGCATTTTCCACTCCTCACATCCCTGCATGCATGGTGCATTCGTACTAAAACTACAGTACGACTATGCTTGCTCATGCCAGTGGCGTGTAGGATAAATCTCGAACCTCACTGTCACGGTGGGTAACAATCATCCGTGGTTAAATCTTAAGTCAATCCTGCCGACATCTGTAATAGTCACAGGCGAAGTTGACCCAATCCCAATTCAAGTTGTTGCACCTTGGGCTGAGTATCATTAGGTGACATGGGCGGCCCCTTTCCCAGGCCGGGCGAAAAGGAAGAGATCCAAAGTCAAGATATCTCGCTGAATTATGAAGATACAATACTTCAAAATTATCATACACTGTACCTTACCACCTCTGACGGGTTGTCGCGTCGCGTTCTCAGGGATAGTACGTAGTCATAATGTGGGACAACTTGAACGTCACGGTGCGGCTGTAGTCATTGACGGTCACATGACTGGCATGTTGCATTTGTTATGTGGCTACAGCGAGCTCAGCTTGAGGATGTAGTATGTAACATAGCGGTGTACTGTACCGTCAGAAATCGCTTTCCCTCGGCCAAACACGCTCCATGTGCACGCCAGTTGAAGACCGAACGTGGCGTGAACGGATTCAATTTGGCACCCACCATGATCGCTCTCCCGGCCCAGTGCGGGCCCCTTGATTCATTTTCTGGTACGCCAGAGGCGATCCAAAATCCAGAAGTAGGCCACCCTTTCTGGAATCCCTGGGGATACATCAGGCAAATTGGATGGCTACAGTTACTACGGTGTCATATAGCATTCCGGTAGCTGCGTATGTCAAATTTTTTCGTCACGTTTCACTCCAAAAGATCCAGGCCTTCATCTGAAAAATAGGTGTTTAGGACTGTTGAGGACCATTTGGGAACAGTCCTAAGTGGTTCTAAATGCATTTATTTTTACAGATGTCTCGTATCAAAGGAGCTCATTTCAGCAATTGGTCATTGTTACCAACCCCGCAGATGGGAAGAGCATTGCCGATCAGCGCACCACTACCTCCATCCGGCTATATTGTTAATGTGTTCACAAGTGGCTCTGATTCTCGTCGCCGGACCGTGACTTGACTCGGACTCTCTGGGACAACGCGTTACGGTATCACAGTATTCATAAGTACCACAGCTCCTCTACATGGTCGTCAGGACGTGACTCGCAAGGTTCCCCTTCCCTTTCTCCAAACGTGTTCCCTCAGTCTCCTGCAACATGTCTGAAATTTCGGCCGTGGATATACTCCGTGCTGGCACCACTATTACAAGACAGCGTGTACTCGAAGTAACTACCAATTTGCGTGTTGTGTCTATGTCTATCACTGCTTATGAGTACGTTGCAAGACGCGTCTCGCTTCCTCTCATCGTAGCTCATAATCTGCCAGCTATTTCTTCACTATCCCTTGGGAATATCGCTTGTATACGTCCTCCGACAGAGGGAGGTAAGAAGGTCGATGCAAACTTGGAAAGATAGTGTATTGACTAGCACACGTTTGATAGTCTGGGCCTGATACTATTCATTCTTATTCGGCATGACTTTCAATATGATCGCCTGCAACACCTGCTCACGGATTCCGTAGATATTCAAGCGTAATCTTGATGATCGTCAGTAATGTGGGGTTTTTCTACCACCATTTCTCGCCACAATCCTGTGGCCGCTACTACCATGTCATTCTTGTGTTCAAACGTTGGTGTCGTTGTTCCATGCTACATAATTTGTGGTGCTCAAGGTTGAGTAATTTCTCCAGTTATCCAAGTGATGGTGTCGCAGGCAATCTTAGGTATTAGGTGGGTCTTGGCTACCCTGTATGTCCCCCCGGGTCTGACAACGAACCTTAGGGCGTACAACATTGCCCTGCGCAATGTCTGGGTAGGCCGGACAATTTTATCGACATATCTTATTGTCGTAGGGGTCTGTTGTCACTGTTCCTGGTTTGAAGTCCTTAATGCTGATATGTGAGCACAGATCCAGTGCTACTCTGGTTTGGCCAACCGGATTCGTGAGTGAAAAAGGATCGGCCACCGACATTATTGACTCACTGCCATTGTATAACGCAGCCGTGATGACGAAGGTGAATGCAACCTTTCTCTTGTTTCGCGGGGAGTGTATTGACGGTTGCTCGGAAATACTTCTGATCAGGGAAAGTACGTTTAGTCTCCCCCCCTCCCATTTAGCATTCCGAACAAAAGATTTTAGTTGCATGATTGTAAATACGCATCCTCACTTGGCCACCTCGACCTGGCCCTTTTACGTCGTGGCCATACTTTATGATTGTCTCATCTTGTCGGTTTCGACAATCTGCCTTCTCAGGATGAGGGCCGCAGGATCGTCCGCGTAAGTCACGTCCCTTTAAACACATGGCATCAGCTCTGACTCTTTGCAGCGCCTCGCAGATCGTGGGGATGTAAGTCGTCTTCCAACCAGCGGTTGTCGGGAGTCTTACCTCGGACCAAGATTGCTATATGATGGCTTGGGATATTTCGTCGCGCTTACAGGCATGTTCCTTCTCTAGGCCGGTGATCCTAGCTGACCTGTTTTCCTACAGCCGTGAACACGATGAACCTCCTCTTGCATCGACGTGCCTGGCATTCCATTCAAACAGCTGGGTAATTTTTATATTACTTCTCAAGGTCCTTTCTGCGAGCCTGACTGGCGCGCTGGCTGTAGTGAGTCGCTGGGAGATGCGGTGACATGGATCCTGAGTCAATGCATTCTCATTCACCCGCGCAGTACGTACCCCACCACGCCTATACCTGGCCTATTGACCGGTGGAATGGTTAGAGGCCAGAGGGGAACAGAAGTCTGTAGGACAACCGCGAACACTGCTTGTGGTCCCAACCCCCATGCGCTCCTCCGAAGAAACCACGAGTAAGCGTACGATTAACCAGGCTCGCGAGACGATCTTGTAACAATGACTACCTTCAATGCGCGTCGAACGGTCAACAGTTGCAGATATCAAACCGGAAGACAGCGTGTGTATCGAAACAAAGTTTGATTAGGACCCCAGACACAGTTTAGTCTGCCGGACCCATCCCATGTACTACTAGTCTCTGAGGGAACTGTTGGGGTGGGGGTGCAGCCATGCGGCACGGGCGAGACCCGGCTCGGCGGCACCGGTGCCAGTACGCGTTTTGATCACGGTTCATATATCACTCGGACTTCATTTCAGTAGTCACTCGCTTACATTCATTTCCACGTTACGCTAACCAGATCTCCTGCCTTCGTCATACTGCCTAGAGGAACTGACTATCTCTACTGCGTGGATTTTAGATAGAATCTATATTAAAGAAGAACGCGATAGCGTTATACTAGTGGCGAGACAAATGGACAGGTTCATTGTCAAGACAATGTGTAGTTGTTTTCGTTCTCCAATCACCCGTGTTCGCTAAAGCTCCGCGACGCGTATTTTCGTCCCCTGAACGAAGGGCGTCGTTGACTATACTTGAAGTGGTTTCGCACCCTCGATCAAATTCAATGTTTCCTTTTCAGCATTTTCCACTCCTTCCCTCCGTGCATGCATGGTGCATTTACAATAAAACGTCCACCCTTGTCTGGTCATGGAATTGATAGTGTGTAAGATAAATCTCAGGCTCGAATCTCACCATGGATGTCTGCAATCCAGTCTGTGATTAAAATCTTAAATCCGTCCCCACCAGCCGTAATCCGGTCAATGATTGATGCCACCCGTCTTACATTTGCTCCATCGCGTTTGACTTCAAACGTCTGCTTCCTGTGTCTGGCACTAGCTTTGGCTTGGTGAAGACGCATGCGATCAGTCCGCTCCGCCTTTGTGGGCTGCTTTTGCCCCAGAATGAGGTATAATTTATCTTTTATCTTTTCGTGAGTGAGGACTTCAGCCTCAATAACATTGCCCGACGGTGGTCTGCTATTTAGGCTCGGTAGGGTCACAGTATCAAATGGAGATTGCGGCGGTTGTGACTTGCTTTGTTAGGGCGCAGTGGGTGTCTATCATTGATGGGAATCACGATACGTTTATGTTTATTCAGTACGTAGAACGCTCGAAGTTGCGTGGGTGGCTACGCGAGCTGGTGGTAGTCAGCATATAACGTCATCGTACCGCGTTGTGGACAAGTTGAACCAGGGCGCTAACAAGTGTGTCAAGATCTCTCCTCCGAGTCTCCCGTGCCGTGAACGCGACGTCAGAGTGCTCGTGCTGTTATCGGGTCAATACTTTGATATCGTCGGAGTATATGTAAATGGCTCCCCGTCGCCACCCCCAGAGAGGGAGGCTGGCTTCTCGTTTTGACAATTCTGGCCTGTCGGGCGAATCCAGCGCCGATGATAATGCCCCAGTGGCAGTCGTCGGACAGACGCAAAAAAGAAAAAGAGTATGTCCAGACAGATCAATATCCGTGTTCTCATCGTCCAGCCTCTCAAGCGTCGATGGTCAGTCCATTTTTCTAATGATACAACCTCATCATTCAAGGTGGCCTGTCTTCTAGAGACCGTATCGCCGCTACTTTCCCCACAACGTCATCACGGTCGACAACGCGAACAAAAGCCTCTCCTTCACGATTCCCCGCAAGGAAAGGGAGCTGATCCCGGTTCCTTGGTGTGGATTAGGGTGACGAGATCCGGCAAGCTCGCACCTGGCGAGCACGATAGTCTTGAGACCTATTGGTGGCCCGCATGCGTACGTTCACTCAACGCTCGCTAATTGTCGCCCAACCGACGATGTCCACACAGGTTACTGAAGGGCATTTGACTGCCGGACCTGTCACTGTTTCTCTGTTCGGGGAGGTCTCATCCGCTGCACCCAGGAGTATCCAGCTGGTGGCACCCTCTCCATCCCATATCCTTCCCTTCAAGTGGCCGGGTCAGGATGTTATACGTTTCAGCTCAGCGACGTTTCGATGTTTTGGGACCAGTCCTCAGCGAGAAGCCTCGTCGAAGCGACCGAAAACTGCCTTGTGTGAAGCCTGGCGTTTTGCGGTGGATCTTGCACATGAGGCCGATGCCACTCTGAATGACGGTTTACCTTCCAATTTATCGTCCTACAAGGTCGGGGCTACACCCATACACGAACGCAAGGCGGAGAAGTCGATTGGCAGAGCGGATGCATCGACGAATAGTCCGAAAATCCCTTCTGGTTTGACAGGTGACACTTTTAGTCAGGCAATGGCCTTTCTAATTTGAATCATAGTGCGATGGTCACCTCCTCCCTGTGATCCCTTGTTGGAGATCCCGGGGGAACTAGTTTTCTCCCTGGAGAGAAGGGGAAAGACCGAGTATTGGGCTGCACGGGTGGAGGAGTATTTACCTCCGAGCACGCCCTCTATGCCCCCAAAGTATCGGGTGCGGTTCAAGGATGACACATTCCGTACTGTGTCGAGAGATATGTTCTACACATCAGACGAACCTGAATTTTACACTTGTAAAGTGAGCCTATATTTGTTCACGTCAACCCATGCTGACTAACAGACAGTTGGGGCGCTACATGAGCGATGAAGAAGAGATAGACACCGACTCGGATGATGAATACGTTTCATGGGAAACAGTCATAGCCAAACACGAGATGCCTCCACCGAACCCCGAGGATTTCTGCGAGTTGTCCATCCGAGAGCAATTCGCATATGTCAAGCCTGTTATCAAGGCCATTTTGAACGAGACCTACCTCCCTGTGAGGGATCGACACCAAGCCTTTATGCAAGGCGGCCCTTCGCGCCTCCGTTTACGGAAAGCTGCAACAGGCAAGGGAGACCTGACCGCGCACGAGGTTTCTCAATTGGGAAGGGTTCTTCAATGCTGGGTCTTGGGCCCCATGCACTCACAGAAGGGTAATTTCCTCCCTCTTGAGGATTTGGAGTCCGAAAGTGGACTGGTAAGCCTTAAACAGCGGTAAATTGAAACCCGCGCTTAAGGTTCGTAAAAGTCTACAGATTTCCAGGTGGAACAGATGCTTTGCCCTGACTCCCCGGCTGCCCCGAATAGCGTAAGATTCAGATCCCGTCCGGAATACGGGCTGACCGGATCACAGAGTTCGGAATGCAAGACATCTTTATCATCGCATTCCCCTCCTGCATCGTTATCAACGGACGTGAGTCAGGTGACCGTCATTAACTCTCGAATTCAAATTCCTCCCTCAATAACTAGATCAGGCCATCCGAATCTATGCGGCAGATGGGGTCCCCGAGCTACGAAGCGCTTTCTGAAAGTGACAAGCTCCAGGCAAGCAAGCAATCCTTCAGTCTCCCGTGCCCTGTTGTTATCTTATGCAAGTTGACAGTACTGCCTCCTCGTACTTTTCCACGAAGCTACTCTTCAGCTCTTATTATGGCGGTCTGGGGAGCGACGATCACCAGACCTGCTTTCACCAGACGATGAAGAGCGACTGCGGTTGATAGGCTTAGCAAAATCTGAGGAGAGAGCATGGGTGGAGGAGATCTCTCGGATGAGAAGAATGAAAACAAGAAAGGATGACTCGCGGCCCCTTCTCAATGCTGCCGTCGATGAGACCCCAACTCGGAGGACCTTGCGACCTCGGATTCCGCCGCTTGTTCGTTAGTCATCTGGCCTCACAAACCACCCTCCCTGCTGCCGGTGCATTGTAGTAACAAACCCATCAGGCTCGCTGCGGTAATCTGCGCTTTCCGCCCTCCCGTTCCTTTTGTTATACGGATGATACCTTTATGAACTTCTTTTCACCACACCCGTTGGGAATGGTACTCTTGGAATGTCCCTATCAGATCCGTGACTGTGGTAGACTCCCGCACTAACGCCAGAGTGCGCATGGAGTGCGAGCCAGGAGAACACAGCTAGGAAAAGGCAACCTCACAACACGGTGGCAGTCCCAAAACCTGGCTGGGGCCACACCCTGGGCTCATCCTCGAGATGCACCTCGATACGTAGACATGGGCATGAACAACAAGGAAAGTTTCCGAGCTTCGTGTCTCACGATAATTGCACCCGGGCGTGTTCTTCGGGGGGCCCCACTAAAAGCATCGTCTGACTCGACTTTTCTTCGCCTGGTGAACACCAATCACAGGCCGTGATGAAGTGAAGAGTGGGTGTTGTCGTTGTGTTGTCTTACGGCAGAAGTATGTCGAGTCCAGCCAGGCGCTCGGCTCTTGTAGCGCTCAGTGCGGGTGTATTGGCTCAGTAGATAGAGATATTCTCACCTCGTCTAGAGCACCGCGTGCGCTCTGCGCCAGGGCAAGCTGTGAGAAGACACGGAGTGACATCCCAACCGCGTAAATAGTCCGGAAAGTATAATAAGTCATATGATGGGTATCGAGACAGGTCCGGGACGAGACGTTGCACGAGGTTATAAGTGTCGTGAAAGCCAAACGAGCGAGATACAAAACCGACAATGTACGAAATGTCAACGTGAAAATCAGATCGAAAACGTCTCTGGAACGAACGAGCGTTCTCAGTACATGGCGGGAAGTCCACTACTTGTCCGTGATAGCGGTTGGCGTGGGACCAACACTGATAAACTGATCGTCGATGAATTCCTCGACTTCGAATACAGAGATATCGAAGAAGCCTCCCCAGCATCAGCGTTTTTGAAGAACACGTGGTCGTCATGGGCTCCCAATGTAGGCGACGCTGATGTAGATGTAGGCGTCGATACATCCGATTGTTGAACAAGGGTGGACGAAAGGGATGGCCGTATGGGCGAAGGAGGCACCAGCCGTGGGAATGATCTGTAGATTTGATTTGCGTGCTGTGGTGAACGGTGACGACGCCACATGGGTGCAATGCGGCGTAGATACCTCCACCATCGTAGAGGAGGTACTGGTGATACCCTTGGAGAATATGATGATGAAATAGGACTGTCGTCACGCGCGGAACCACCCTGTTCCATGGATAGTTCAGCTAGATCCCGATCGCGCTTAGGTGAAAACGGAGTGAGACGGTGAATGCACATCCGGATATACCGACGAAGCCGGTAAGCAATGAAGGAAACGCAGAGGGCCATAAAGAGGAAAGACAGCACAGCCGCAAGGGGAAACCCAAGGGAATGACGGGTCAGTAACGGTGGAAGGTGGGATGAGATGTGGTCGTCAATGACGTCGAGACCAAAAGGAAACGGCGGATAAATCGGGTTGGCTGGTGAGTGGTCGGTTTCGGGAATAGCTTCGTGAGGATCTGGGAGTGGTCTGCTATTCTTGACCCGAGGCGGAACTTCCTTGCTTGCCTCAAGGACCATTTTCCCCAGTGTCCAGCTGACAGCCATGTCTCCAACTGACTCCATAGATTGAAACCAGGGCCGCCACAAACCCATCTTCTCCGCATGATCCTTAACGTCATCACCTTGAGTCGTGTCA
Source organism: Lactarius sp. MG50 (assembly GCA_003314065.1). NCBI lineage: Eukaryota > Fungi > Basidiomycota > Agaricomycetes > Russulales > Russulaceae > Lactarius > Lactarius sp. MG50. The sequence continues at coordinate 13,800 of QLOZ01013463.1, forward strand.
TTCCCACCGGGGTCTACGATCCTCGGCATACGGAGGCCTTCATGTAGAACATTGATGATCCACGCGGCCTTGAAACACTGCATTTGTAATCGTGAAACTTCCACTCGATCACCCCACTTGTCAAGTCCCATGGCGCCTCCATCACTGTGTCCATCTGATTGTCTCTTCTTCGACTCCTCATGCATACGAAGGATCTCCTTCCACGGCTTCCCGCAGAATTCTTGCGCCGCTCGCTCATACTGTACGAAGTCGTATGGTCCACCCAAGCCAAATACGTGCTCCGATGAATACCAGTACTCGGATATGCCAATAAAGTGCGACACAGAGAAATCAATGGGAGGAACGTGAATGCCGTTGAATAGACAAGGGGGATCAGGACATGGTACCGTTTTGTTGAGAAGTGGTAACGTTTCTTCTAGACAGCGTTCGAAGGAACCCGTTCCCTGTAACTTGTGAGCTTTCCGCTCGTGTGATGTAGACGGTTCAACGTAGACGGGCGACTCGTCGAGTGTAAGGCCTCTATGTAGGCAAGGTTCATCGATGACTTCGTCCATCGGAGGGAATTCTTCCATCGGGGATGGGCGAGAGTGCTCGTATTTTTGGATAGCTTGTCCAACATACCGCTCTCTAGCTTGGTTCGTTCCGTAGCCCAACCAAGTCGTCACAAAAACTTTATGACCAATTTCTTCTCCACTCATCAGACGCAAACGTACGTCCACCAGGTTCTGTGCCTTTTCCTGTTCTTCTGAACTTGGCTCGAAAGCTATTTGAGTCGAGGCGCCACCCATGTCCAAGAACCCATATGTGGAACGGTCCGAGTTTGAAGAACCGAACCCGTCCATAAGATAATTGACGGATATCCAGCCAAATAAACCTTCCTCTTCGCCGGATATAATCCGAACGCTGGAACCACATGGTCCGACGGGGGAAGGATCGTCTATGCGGAAATGAGAGTGGAACTTGAGAAATTGGCAGGTAGTCTGAAGCACAGCAGCTTGTCGTTCCAGAGACAACAAACGCATGCCGGCGGTTGCGAACAGGAAAAGCGGAGTTTCAGGGTGAAGCGATGGGGGGATGTGTGTCCGAGCGTGTTCGAGTAAAGGTGCGAGATAAGCCGGAATATCATCTAAATTTTCGGCGAAGGACGAGATGCCTGGACGAAACGTTAAATGTCTGAGGACGTGATATTGTGTATTGTACTTGTTACGCACCGGGCTCGGCTTTAATGACCCAGTCTTTGTCGCTTTGGGTGCCTTTCTCTACCCTGGGAAGAGAATGACTCGCCTCAGGACTAAGCGCACTCCTGACCACGCGGGCATCGTTCCAACTGTATATCTGGAGACGTGAGCCAGACGAACCTGCGTCGACTACGATGCCAAACCGGCGCGAGTTAAACCATGCATCGGCGGCTGTTGGCGGCGGCATGCTTATGCTTAGCTGGCCGTGGTTTTGTGCTGTGTTGTGTACGGATGGAACAGCGTCGCAATAAGGTCATATCAAGAGTAAGTTATTCACACGATCCTGATCTCTACATTATCTCATTATCTCATTATCTGTAGCCTTCAAAAAATCACAACAATGGTGCAGAAAACGAGAGTAGATGGTATTCACTTGCAATAAATACCTTATTTCCTGTTTTCCTGACCACTTGAAGGCCCCTCTCAGGCAGAACAACTCCTCCGCGTCACTTCCGGCATAGCAGCTGAGCTAATCAAGGCTCATGATGCCAGTCAAACCGTCTCTCTCAACGAGCTGCGAGCTAGGATCAGCAAAAGGTTTGGATTTGGTGGCGTTCCTCGACTAGTAGACATCATCAGCGCCATTCCCGATGATTACAAGAAGGCTTTATTACCAAAGTTGAAGGCGAGGCCCGTCCGGACTGCGAGCGGGGTGAGTCTCCGTTTCACAAAAATGATGACGCCAACCTCATGTCATGCCAGATAGCAGTAGTCGCCGTGATGTGCAAGCCTCATCGGTGTCCGCACATCGCAATGACGGGGAATATATGCGTGTGAGCTGGACATTCATATATTGTAATTTCACGTTGGCTGATACGGTAATAGTTACTGTCCTGGCGGCCCCGATTCCGATTTTGATTACAGCACACAAAGCTATACAGGGTACGAGCCAACGAGCATGCGCGCCATTCGCGCCCGGTATGATCCATACGAGCAGACACGAGGACGGGTAGAGCAACTAAAGAGTCTAGGCCACAGCGTTGACAAGGTGTGCTTTCTTCTATGAGTGCTCTTCATATGGGGTTCATGTATAAAAAGGTCGAGTTCATCATTATGGGTGGGACATTCATGAGCATGCCAGAAGACTACCGAAATGGGTTCGTTGCCCAGCTCCATAACGCTCTATCTGGCTTCACCGGGACGGACGTCGATGAGGCCGTAGGGTACGTTGATGGTAGCCATATGTAGTCGCGTCTGCTCATGTATGCATAGATACTCAGAACAAAGTAAATCCAAAGCCATTGGCATCACAATAGAGACTCGGCCAGATTATTGTCTAAAGCCACATCTCAGTCAGATGCTTCGTTACGGGTGTACGCGCCTTGAAATCGGAGTCCAGTCTGTGTACGAAGACGTCGCGCGGGACACTAATCGCGGACATACCGTCCGTGCTGTATCAGAATCTTTTCACCTCGCGAAGGATGCTGGTTTCAAGGTTGTCGCCCACATGATGCCCGACCTTCCGAATGTTGGCGTTGAGCGTGATCTAGAACAATTCAAGGAATACTTCGAGAACCCAGCATTTCGCAGTGACGGACTGAAAATCTATCCTACGTTGGTCATTCGCGGTACCGGTCTCTACGAACTATGGAGGACAGGGAGATACAAGAACTACACCCCGAATGTCCTCGTTGATGTTGTCGCTCGTATTCTTGCCTTAGTACCTCCTTGGACGAGAGTCTACCGCGTGCAACGGCAAGTCACCCTGTTCGATGCTGCCCCCCCTCCGTTTCTCAACGATTCGTTTGTAGGGACATTCCTTTACCGCTAGTCACCTCGGGGTCAGAAAACTCTGGAAACCTCCGCGAACTAGCACTGAATCGGATGAAAGACTTTGGGGCAGAGTGCCGCGATGTTCGTTTTCGCGAAGTCGGGGTAATGCACTCCATGCTGTTTCTGGTTGCTATCCCACAACCTTACGCCCGGCGCAGATACACGAAATCCATCATAAAGTTCGGCCAGAGTCAGTCGAGCTGCTGCGCAGAGACTATGCCGCGAACGGCGGCTGGGAGACCTTCCTTTCGTATGAGGATCCCGAGCGGGACATCCTCATTGGACTCCTTCGACTGAGAAAATGCTCCGAAGAAGGGACGTTTCGCCCGGAACTCGTGCGTACGAGCGGCGCAGAAGGGGGCACGAGCATTGTGCGCGAGCTTCATGTATACGGCACAGCTGTACCGGTGCACGGAAGAGACCCAACGAAGTTCCAACATCAGGTACGAGAACATCTACGGATATGTTTCCCGAGTGACGTTGCTGAGATGCACTTCTCAAAGGGGTTTGGAACTCTCCTGATGGAGGAGGCAGAACGCATAGCCAGGGAGGAGCATGGCAGCATCAAGCTTGCTGTCATCTCGGGTGAGCTAGACCATGCGCGGTTATGAGGGTCATTGCTAACTTTTCGCCTCAGGTGTGGGCACACGAGACTACTATAGAAGATTAGGGTATGAGTTGGAGGGACCTTACATGAGCAAATCACTACTGTAATTCTGTATTGCTGTATTCAAAGCACACCGTCCTGCCCTGCACCGTCCAATACTACAAAAGAGATCGAGATCGACCTCGTTATCTGAGCACCAACGTGTGAAAATTGGGAAATACAAGCTCCTCTTCTATGGTCTTGCGAATGACATCTTGAATGAACTTCTCAACGCGTGTGACGTTTTTCAATACATGCTTATCCGCCTGCCCAAGCTCGCTCTCGATGAAAATATCAGGGAGGAGGCGCTGGCCGACGGGCAGCGGCTTGGCCGCGTCTGCGTCATCTGCGTCCAGATCGCTCGGCGTGCTGCCCTGAGAGCCCGAGGCGCGCCGCGCCGAAGGGCCATAAGGATCAAGGTCATCAAGCACGCAGAGGTGAACGCGCCGACCACCTTCGTACGCGACGGCAAGCTCGCCGTTAAAGACGAGTCCCGTGACGGAGAGCTTAATGGGGAGCGACATGAACAGCGGGGAGGGGTAGTTGATGCGCAGGGACGTCATGAGCGTCAGCCGCAAGTCCGAGTGCCACGAGATGAAAAGGTGCAGTTGTAGATTTGGGTGCTCGTCCGTCGGTGGCGGCGGCGGCGGTGATGGTGATGAGGGCGGCGGTGGGAGCGTGGAGTCCACCGCTCCTGCTGGTGCCCCTACTGGCGGCGGTGGGTCCTCCCCTGGGATATCCGCGAAATCTGGATGCGTAGAGGATAAGGAGGACGGTGGGGCGGTGGGGCGCGTCGAGCCCCCGCCGAGAGGTGGCGAGGGTGAAGAAGAACCACGGACTTGTTGCGTGCCCGCCAAAGAGCGCGTCAGCGCGCTCCCGCCGCCGCCTGATGGTGATAGTGATAGGGACCGTGAGAGCGGTGTTGGGGGGTGGTGCCCCCAGTACGCGCTGGCGGGTCGCGAACCAAGCGAGGGCAGACTCGTCCTCCTGCCTGCGTTCCACACGCTCCCCACTGCTGACAGGGACGAGGGGCCAAGCGAGGGCGGAGGCGCGAACATGTCGGAGGAGGCGGGACCTCGGCCGTAGCGGATGTGTGGGGGGAGGTGGTGGTACATCGGTGCTTCCTCCGCCATGCCGCGCCCCGCGCTTCTGCGCGACACCCATTCAAATTCGTCGTCGTCATCGTCGTCGTGGTCGTCGTCACCGTCATGATGCCGGCCCGTTGAACACGCTGGGTCCTTTTCTGCGTCGACGTTCCCCTCGTCATCCTCGAGAAAGTCACGGTATATGTCGCGCAAGTCGATAAGCTCTATATCTGGTGGCTGCGAGCCAAAGTCGAAGGAAGTGACTTCGACAGGTCCAATAAAAGACGGTCGCGGTGTATTTTGGAGCTGTCTGTTGAGAAGGGCAATGAGTGAAGACGCGAGCGACGCGTCAAGCTTGGTCCACTCAAGGTCAATAGACATCGTTGCCGCGGTCGTCCTGCACTTGTATACGCGGCCCGGTGACTAGTAACTGTGTGGGTCCTTGCTTAGGGAACGGTTACGCTTTATTTCGTCTCTTCCCGTCCACGCGATCAGTATCGCAATAGCTGTAGTGCAGGAGTCGCCTGATGGCGCTCCTGATGGGACTTATGACTGACAGTACTTAAAGCCAAGTGCACAGCGCACTGGCAATCTATCCAACTTGTTCTCAAAACACCCCGTGTGTGCCATCTCAAGTCTCGCTCTCTCGCCTTCGCTCTCACACACTCTCGCCTCATGCTCGTAGCGCTACCGCTGCGCGCCCTCGTAACCTCAGCACAGACTCTAGAATGGACCCTAAGTTCTGGCAATGGCTGTAACATGCTCCGATTTTTTCCCCGACACCTAGCTCTATAATCCGTACCATAGCGATGGTTAATTGTTCATTGTATCCACTTCGTGGCCGTGTGGCCGTGGTTGAGTAAATTCTCACGAACTAGTAGGACTGAAAAGCAAACAAATCTGGACGAGAATTTGAAATCATGCAGCTAAAATCGTTTGTTCGGAAAGCCACTTTGGTGGTGGTGACTAAACGTACTTCAAGTTGCCCTAATCAGAAGCATTTCCATGCAATCTTCAATACACCCCCCGCAAAACAAGAAAAAGGTTACGCTCACATCCGCCATCACAGCTGCGTTGTACAGTGGCAGTGAGTCAATAATGTCGGTGGTAGACACCGTTTAACTTACGAGTCTGGTTGACTGTATCAGTGACCCACTGGAGCTGGGCTCATATATCAGCATAAGGGTCTTCAGATCAAGGACAGTGACAACAGACCACTACAACAATAAAATACGTCGACAAAAGAGTTCGGCCAACCCAGACATTACGCCGGGCAATGTTGTATGTCCTGACTCCTGAGGCTTGTTGTCAGACCCGGGACGGGGAGAAGGCAGTCAAGACCTACCGAATACCTAAGATTGCCTGCGACACCATCACTTGGATGACTGGAGAATTATTCAACATTGAGCGCCACAAATTATGTAGCATGGAACAACGACACCAACTTTTGAACACAGGAATGACATGGTAGTAGTGGCCACAGGATTGTGGTGAGAGATGGTGGTAGAAAAACCCTACATTACTGACGATCATCAAGATTACGCTTGAATATCTACGGGATCTGTGAGCAGGTGTTGCAAGCGATGATATTGGAAGTCATGCCGAATAAGAATGAACAGTATCAAGCCCAGACTATCAAACGTGTGCTAGTTAATACATTATCTTTCTGAGTTTGCATCGTCCTTCTTACCTCCCTCTGTCGGAAGACATATACAAGCGATATTCCCAAGGGATAGTGAGGAGATAGCTGACCGAATATGAGTGATGACGAAGGGAGGCGAGACACAAGTTGCAACGTACTCATAAGCGGCAATAGATAGAGACACAATACGCGCGTTGTTAGATAGTGCGACTGCCGCCGGACTTGGAGTGATAATCTTAGCGAGCATGCCGATGACTTAAATATCAAACGCCACAGGAGACGTAGGGAAGGTATGGAGAAAGGGGGGAGGGAAAACCTTCCGAGTCTAGTTCTGACGACCATGTGGAAGAGCAGTGGTACTTATGAATACTGTGATACTGTCACGCGTTGTCTCAGAGCCAGTGTCAACTCGGGACTCAAGGTTGGTGTCGAATACGGCCCCCGCTTTCGGGCTGCAAGAATCAGAGTTGATGATAACTTGTGAACACAGCCATAACACAACCGGAAGGAGGTGATCGTGCCTTGATCGGAAATGATTCTTCTCTTCTGCAGGATCAGCGGCCAATTACTGGGAAGAATTCCTTTGATACAACGGGCTTGGATCTTTCGGAGTGACACATTAGGAAAAAAATTGATACCCACTGCTACTAGAATGCGATATGACATAAGGTAGTAACTGTAGCCATCCAAATTTTGCCTGATGTATGCCCAAGAATTCCAGAAAGTCTGGGCTGCTTCTGGATTTTGAACGACCATACCGGGCGCGCGCAAGATAAAAGACGAGCGACACGTCGACGTGTGTCAAGCGCAAGTGTGCCACTCATTCCACGATCTTAAGCCACAGTAGTGATTGCCGCGCGAGGAAAAGACATCCGATTGTCTCCGTCCCAACCAGCGAAAATTCGACCCGTGAAGGTATGATAAGGGATAAACTCCTATGATGCCAGGCGTCTGCCAGCTGGGGTTACACCTGGTGACGGAGGGGGTTGGTCCCAGGTTGAAGTTCCCACACTTGAAGTTTACTTCCAGTCAACGACTTTGAATTTCGTGCCGAGACGGCTCTTTTTCCGGGTCACGTGTATAACTATACTATGTCTTGTCCCGATTTAACAGTCAGCACAGTGTTCGTTGAATGACCCAAATAGAGGACCATGCAGAATTACGCAACAAGAATCCAAGTTCAGTTCAAACACATACTACAAGGGAGCACACAAGATACGGATGGCAGAAGAACAAGTACATGATATCAACTAGTACTGTGATAAGCACAAGAAATGTCCGGAGTTGAATCCGGAGTTGCATGCATGGCTTGGTTAACCTCATCCTCAATTCTCAGGCAGAAAAACATCGATGGGTATGGACCTGGATCGATTGACAGGCTGGAGTTCAGGATAAAGGACACCTGTGGACTCGAGGGTAGGAGCCATTATGACGAAGGTCACTCTGCCACCCTGGTAATTGATCGCCAAAAGTAGGGTACCTCCATTATTGATAGTATAGGTTCCGGTCAGTGAACCCGACGTAGTTTGTCCATCCTCGAACACGATCGAGACATCGTTTGGGTAAATTAAGGTGAGGTCCTGACCCGAGTTATTCGTGAGGGAGATCGGCATCTAATACAAGGGTGGAGGGTTTCCATCGGTCAATGTCTCGGGGACGTCACGACGCGAAGATAGTGGAGCACCAACTTGAACAGAGTCGTGATCGAAGATAGCTGTGGGAGGAATAATCAGTGGGATAATCAGAGAGGCAGAGAGGAAAGTGGAGGACGCACAGGGTTCACTGGCACTGGGATGCTGGAGCTGGTTTGTTGGAACCAGACGGCAAGCATCTACCCAGCTCTTTATAACTCGCTCACAGCGTTTTTATTAGATCTACGTACATGATTAGTGCTACATAGGGTTCTACCCCAAGGCGCACATAAATAGGTTCCAAAATAACCAATAGTTTCAGCTCGCTCACAGCATACTACGCCCTGAATCAATTATGTAACCAAGGGTATCATCGGATCTCCCAATCTACTAGCACCAGGGTCTAGCTAGATACGGTACAGTCGACTCTCAAGGATAACTTACTGTACATCGATGCGTCAGGGGTCGACCGGCTCTTAGGGCTCCGTACCGTGACCGAGGTCCTCCAAGGTCCTCCCGGCGAAGGCCTCAGAGCGATCGCCAAGGCGAGGCCAGACAAAAAACCAAGGGAAGCTGTCACAGGACACGCTTTCACCGGCAAATACGCACAACGCTTCCACGCAACGCGCGCCATTTCCTCTGTGTGTGAATGCGGTTTCGATCCAGAGACAGTCAATCATGTCGTGTTCGACTGTCCTCGTTACAACGCAACGTGCTCAGCTTCCCCGCGCTTCGATTTCGACAATCGAACCGGTCGCCCAATCAAGCGTCTACACGGGGTGCTTCAGAATGCCAACCATACCAACGCGCTGGTTAGGTTTTTAGAGAGCACAAGGGCCTGCTTCAGGCCCCGCCCATTGAGGGACTCGGGATAAAGGGCCCCCTGCTTTCCCCATACCTTTCTGAGCGTCTGAGCGTGAGTCGCTGCGAGGGCTCGGTTGATTTCTCGTTGTTTATACAACCCCTTCCCTCCGTCACTTCTCTGTACCGCGTGCTAGCCACTTCTAGCTAGTTGTAGCCCACGTCCAAAAATGGCAAAGCCCGGGACCGCGTCTTTACCGATGTGTATGTTGCAAATGCTGACCCCCCCCCAAAAAAGCAGACTTCTCCAACGCGAAGACCCACTAGTGAGCAGAAAAACCGAGCAACTAGGACTTTATGCCCTTTTATGGAGTGAGGGCAGCCCATATGCGTCACGAGGTGCCGCAATGTGATGGACAGGACGAGGTCGATGTGCCACCCGAGCGAGTCGAGCGTCAGCGAGGGCGTGTGGCACGCGGTGGTCAGCAGGAGCACCTGCGAGCGCAGGCAATACGCGACTCCGAACATGCGCAGCGGCCAGCGCATCATCAGCGGGTGCGCCTGCATCGCGCGCAGCGAGGATCACTCAAGCCGTCAACAATCCGACGTCTCATGTTGATTAAGCATAGGTTACTACTTGCCCGTCATCAATGTGTGCAAAACTTAGAGAAAGAGGCCAAAGAAGCCTTCATCTGTTTCTGAATGGACATGTAATTAGATTGTTCTACAGGTTACCGCACGCACGGTCGTTTTATGAGGTGTCATACACACCGTATTACGCCTCACTCATGTTACGCGTGTATTTAACGGACAGTGCGGAGCCCTATCAGATCTTCGATCCTGTATCTGACTGTTCCTCTCACCCAGATTGGAAATCGTCGCTTAGAGGCACCATACAGTTAGTGTTGCCGTCAAGTCGAGTTGACACCGGTGTGAATTGAACTTGGCTTGATATTTCCGTAACTTGGCTTGGACCGGAAATCAAGTTTCACACTGTAGCTTGCAAGTTCCTGATAAATATTTTCCCATAAGCTTGTAAAGGTGATCTAGATATTGATTAGTAGATTATCTCAGTCCCTGATGCATCCATTGGCTCGCCGCCTCATGTTTTTCTTTTGTACGTAATCTTGGTATATTCTTGACCGAACAGATTCCATGAACTCGGCCCAGTTGTGGAAAAGGATGGAAATTCTAATATTGTGATTGGTGGAGAAATCGGTCCGCGGGCTTCCGAGCTTGCAAGCTGTACTGGTGTGGGCTTGGCGGTGCAAGCTGGGAACAAGTTCCCGACTTGAACCAGCTTGCACCGGCTTCGGCAACACCACATACAGTATAGCACGGACAACTACTTTCCCACCTTAAGCTACGATCGAGATCCTTGATGGATCTAATTGGCCCTGTGGTCAGAAATTTTAGTGTTGCCACAACAAGCCGGTGCAAGCCGGTTCACGTTGGGAACTTGTTGCCAGGTCCACACCGGTGCAACTTGCAAGAGCTCGGAAGCCCGCGAACCGATTGCCTCACCAATCACCAATCACACCTTTTCCGCAACTGGGCCGAGTTCATGGAATCTGCTCGGTAATAACATACCCAGATCATGTACAAAATAAAAACGCGAGGCGGCAAGCCAATGGAAGCTGATGGGACTGTAGTCTGCTATCAATACCTAGATCACCTTTACAAGCCTATGGGAAAATATTTATAAGTAAGGTAGCGGCAAAGCAAACTCATCCAATGTAACGTGACTTTGGCGTGACAAAGCATAAAAAATCAAATAACTAATTCCTGGCTTGATTTCTTTTGGTTTTTGAAACAACGAAATTCAAAGAAGGCTTAAAGGTATCAATGCTTGTTTTCATTTCAGCTCAAGAGTAAGGGGTTAGTTTTTTATTCGATTTTGAAGAGTGCATATGGAGTGGATCACCTGCATGATAAGCGAGGCGCCATTGTGGGCGCCCCGGCATGACATCGGCTAGCGGCGTCAACATTCACCATACCGTTTGACAAGATGGGGAATCGTAAAAGGGGGATCTGTGCTGCAATTAACAACCTTCCATGGGCAAAAAAACAAATGCTAGAGAGTGGTAAAAGTCAGAATGTGAAGGATAAAGAAAATGTATGATGAGCCATCCAAAATGCTTTGACTTAAAATCTGGCTAGACCAGGAATCAAACTGCAGTCTTCTCACTATTAGCACTGGAGTGCCTTACCCTTACGCCACTCGGCCATTCCTCTATGGCATCGATACAGCATTTATATCAACAAATAATGAACTTGCTGCTGTCCGGCTCATCAGTCCCAAATGGAAACTTGCGGCTGCTTTCATAATTGTTAAGGGTTTGTCACGCACTCGTCACATCACCTGACATTGGATGAGTTTGCTTTGCCGCTACCTTAACTTGTAAGCTACAGCGTGGTTTCGGTCCAAGCCAAGTTACGGAAATATCAAGCCAAATTTAATCCACACCGGTGTCAACTTGACTTGACGGCAACACTAGCTGGTACCTACTACGGCTAGGATTACAGAGATACTTGACAATGATGATAGTCTCCGCGTTTCCCTATACGCTGTTGCCCAAAATGGCTAGTAGACTCTGGCGCCCCGCATCATATCAGTCCGGTTCGTTCTGATTTTGTCCAGTACTATCTATGTTAGGGGACAATCCGGCGCTAGTAGAACAACATGCGAGCGGAGCGCAATACCGGAGGAGTAGCAGAGCGGAGCGCGATGGAAGCGCACCGGATGTTCACAGAGGGGCACCCGGGTAAACTCGGAATCACATGCAGTCGCTCCGAAGGAGATCCGGGTGCATTGATAAGATAAAACAAGTAGACACATTCCTAACTATACTTAAGCACGCAAGTAGCTAGACGGACAATCATCTGTTCGGCGGGCACCCCCCGTCAATTACTGTGTGACACCCATAAATCTTAAAAATCTACCATATACCAATCGACTACATACATTACCTTGTTGCAAAGCAAGCTCTTTGTCGACCATTTTTCTACTTTTTGGTATAGATCTCCGTGACCTGTCATACATTCCCTGGAGGCGTGACGTGACATGGCAAGACCCGGGTTCGTCTCAGATCTGTCTCAGATCTCAGATAGATCATGTGCGTGTTCAGCGCAGGTCGCTACTGTTTCATCCAACGGGGACTGTTTGTCTATCTCCATTCTTGACGAGAAGTCATGGAAGCCTGCTATTACCATTAAACAGGTGGGTGTTTGGAAATGACTTCAGATGATGGTATCCGATTACTCTTTTTCAGATTGTGCTGGGTGTCCAGGTTCTACTGAATGATCCGAATGTTAATGATCGAGCCCAGAGCGAGGCTTACACCATGTTTAAGTGGGTCCTTTCTTTGTTACTTAGAGAGTGTATTACTGAACTTTCTTGACAGGAACGACAAGGTAGCATATGAGTATGTTCACTGTCCTTAGTCAAGATTCAACACGCGCTAATGCGATCCTCCAATGTTAGGCGTAGGGTTCGACAGCAAGCCCGCGAGAACATTCCAAAGTAGCCGGAGCGTTTTAACCCCACATATGTTTTGGTCTATCTGTTGGTCCATGTCCATTACGCGCTATCGGTACACTATCATTGTAATCATTTGCTGGCGTAATGGCATTTTCGTGAGCTTCGACACCTGATAGGGCAGGTAAGGGGAAGCCTCGGAACCTGAGCTCAAAGAAAGGGTAGATAGCACTGTATTTACCAATACTAACAGACGATGTAGTTTTATACCAATAGCTTGTCAATTGCTTTTTGACTGTCTGGATCTGACTCTGTGGCTCTTGCTGCTCATTTGTGGTAACGCTCGCAGCAATAACTAACCTAGTGACTCCACATGCGCGTCCGAGAGCTGCCTTCGACTCGATGAATACGGCACGTTCTGCGGGGGAACCGTCCGCCATACGTGCCAATCAATGCAGAAAAGAAACATACCTCCTCTTCACAGAGTAAGGGAAGGTGGAGGAGAATTTCCAGTGGCTCAGTGTCAGCTGTCAAGATGATAAACTCGGCTATGCTATGATTGAGAGTTTTTGTCGCTGTAGCAAATCATTTTTACTTGCTAATCTCCGTCAGGAAGTTCGAAGCATACCTTCATTTGCCCCTTCTTTAATTGCTTGTAGGTTGAAGCCTGATGCACGAGATCAAGAATCTGGACACAATACAGTCAGAAGTAGTCGTGCGGCGAATGAGGGCCATTCGCACCTGATTATTCAAATCTGCAGGCGCAAGTGGCCAAGCTTTGCCTCGAGTATTGGGATCAGACATTCTCGGATGGTTTATTTGGAATCGACCTCACGTCTGCTGGATCCTTGGTCGGGTGAGAAATGCACGTGTGGAACTCTTGCAGACGCGTGAAAATCGTCGGAACTTGAACTTCAGATGACACAACGATCACGATGGTCACGGTGGACTGTACTTAGAACTTCAAGTTGGTGTGTTCTGGTTCTTACAGCTTCCTAGCTGAGCGTTGGACGTTCAACACTGGATCACGTCTCTCTGCGTGTATATGCCATAGTTATGGGATCCTGCGCACAGTTAGTATTCTCACCCGATTGTGTGCACGTCGCCGAATTCAATCAACGATGATACGAAGCAAGCACGCCTATCCCGCATTCACAACTCTGTGAGCATCAGTGGCGTCATTTTCTATGCGACTACTACATGGCTGATAATAGGTGTGTTAACGCACTTGCTGGTGGTGGTGGCGGTCTTGACTGGCGCCTGATCTGGTGACGTCACAGCGGCTGACCAAGATTAGCGTGTGCGTGGCGTGTCCCCATCCACCACTGCCCACCATGTCCACAGACAACCCACAACCGCCCCCTGGCCCAACAATCCAACAACCAGTTGGTGTACTCTCCTCAGTCACGGAAGCCACCAAGAGCTTACTTGCAGGCAACCCTGGCCTCAAAGGTGAAATACGAAACATCTACCAACATTTCCTAACCACCGCCACAGCAACCATAGTGCTCGGGAGCACCCCCATGGCCCCCATACCTTTTACCCCTCCCTCAGATCCTCTCCGAAAGGATATCTTTGCTATGAAAGAGTCACTCACCGCATTAAGACAGTGAAAGGCCTACAAGGCCCCAAACAATCCACGCTCAACCCTAAACCGGACTGCAACCCTAGGCGACCAAAGCCTAAAACGAGCACCCCTCAAACCTATGCCTCCCTAGCGGCCACCTCACCACGGCCTAGTGTTGTAGTACAGCCAAAAGGTACATTTATCCAAAACGGATCCAGCCCCCTGGAGCTCTGCAGATTCCTAAATGAAGGCCTAGTGGTGACCCCCTCAATTGCCCAGGTACGCATTACCGCCGCAAGGTGGACCATGCGTGGGAACCTAGTAATCACTGCGGGGTACAACACCTCGGCCCAACGCTCAACTCGGCCCTCCATGTACTTGCTACTAACTTGGAAAAAAAAGTTATTTTCCCCCTACAGCTTCTCCACTACCCCACCAATCAGGGCCAACGTCAAGTGGTCCCGAGTCCTTCTCAACCGCATGCCCACGGGCACCTCTGACTCACGCGAAGCTTACAGCCCATCCGAGTGCCATGAATGGCACACTTACAGCAGAAAATCCCTCATACGCCGCACTCACAATCACCCAGCGCCCCTCATGGGTATGCAAGCCCTCCTACTCACCTGGCTCAGTTTCCTCTCTCTCGTTCTCCTTTGAGGACCCCGATGGCTCACTGATCACCTCCCTGCTTGCCAACAAGAGCCTCTTTGCTCACGGCTCCACCGCCCTGGTCAAGAAGTGGAAGCAGAAACCCCCTACCAAGAAGCCCCCAGTCGAAGAAGGAATGCCAACGTAACAACTGGCAATTTAATTTTATACCTGGATCGCAATCCCTTCAGCCCGCTTCGGTGGGCTTCACCGTACCAGACCACCCCCACCCCCTAACCGCTCGTTGCCCATAGTCAGCCGATTGACGGCTGGCTCACTGTCCTTTTCCTTTTCTCACGTTTGATCAATATACGTAGCAGTTACGTGACCGCGTCTCTTAGTTATACGCTGCGGAATGTAAATGCAGATTTTTATAATAAAAAAAACCTGCGCGTGTCTCATTGGTTCTTGCCAAGTCTCAGATCTCAGCGATCAACGACGATTCCTAGAATGTCTTCAGACAAACCTTCTATCCTTAGTGTTCATGCCCTCTCATCTTCCTTAGCTCTGGTGGTCCATTCCAGTGCGGTGGTTTTCCTTTCGCCAACCCCGTCTACAAGGAATACAGAATTTTACGGAA
>QLOZ01013465.1:0-50745 GCA_003314065.1 Lactarius sp. MG50
TCTATAAATAAACTCCAAAGGGGGAATAAAAAGACGCACCTTTCGGACGTTGATGCCCGCGTTGCGCTCGCCGAGAGCGTGGCGGTTGCGCAGCTCGGTGACGATCGCGATCGGATTGAGTCCGGCGTTCTCGGCGAGGGTCGTCGGGATGACCTCGAGCGCGTCGGCGTAGGCCTGGAAGCAGTACGCCTCCATGCCGGTCAGGCCCTGCGCATATTGCGAGAGCATGCGCGATACGTGGATCTCTGGTGCGCCGCCGCCGCCGATCAGCGCGCTGAAAGGAACAAACAGCGGGAAACAAAGAAAAAGTCAGTAAGTTGTGGGGGAGGGTGCCCCCCCCCGCGGGACGGGCGTCGATGGGCTATTCTGCGCACCGCTTCTTGACCAGACAGCGCACGACGCAGAGGGCGTCGTGGATGGAGCGTTCGCACTCGTCGAGGACGAGCTGGTTGCTGCTCATGGCGAGGATGCTGACTGTGCGTCCCCTGTTCTTCACACCTGTGATCTTGACAACTTTCGTTCCGTCGTTGTTCATCTCCTCCACGAGGTCCGCGTATCCGAGCTTATCCTCGGTGAAGGCCTCGATGTCCGCGACGGGTTTGCATCCAAGGCTCTTCGTGAGGAAGTCGATTTCGTCGCGCTCCACATCCTTGACGACAAGGATGTTTAGGCGCTTGAGGAAGGTAAGGGACGTATCATCGACCGCGTCGCGCAGGATGGACTTTTGGATGAGCAAGACATTACAGCCGCTTTTCTTGATCTTTTTACATATGTTGAGCAGGTAGGTGCGCCCTTCCTTGATGACCTTGTCCATTTGCCGGTAATCATTGATGACGACAGTGTTGTCCATCTATGCTACTCGTCAGTGATCCTCCCCCAAGCAGACGGAAGCCGGTAACTGACGTCAGGCTTAGGAGCACTGAGCTGGAACTGGATAAGGCCAATTTTCGCCTTTTCCATTCTTGTCGGGCCGCCAGCAGCGACAACGACGTTTTGGTTAAGCACGACACCGTCGATGAGTTCGGTGTCTTCTATCGTACCGCCAACCTTCTTAACGATACGGATATCTCGTAAATCTACGTTTGAAGACGTGGGCGTCACAAGGCGGGTGACTGCGGAGACGGCAATAGGTGCTAGTATGGATGAATATTGGGAGACAATCTATACACACTTTATCAGACAGGCCAGGAAGTAATGGAAAGCGTAACCTGCCTTGGAATTCAAGGATGTGCTTGCTGCCCTGATTAGCGTGGTACGGTCGTTCAGATCAATTGGCGTCGATATTTCAGCGAGGAATTCGACAGCCTTTGCCGATGCTTTTAGGAAAGACTCGGCGATGATCGTCGGATGGATACCCTTTTGAAGCATCTTCTCAGCTGCGCCAAGAAAGCTACCTGCGAGTACGACGACGGATGTCGTGCCATCACCAGCCTCGACATCCTGTGCTGCAGACAGGTCGACGAGCTTGTCCAAGTACGATCAGTACTATATTGCGTGACCGAAAGACACGTGTCTGCCCACCATTTTAGAGGCGGGATGCAGAGCCTGGATGCTTCGCAGAATAGTCGCGCCATCATTTGTAACGATAACCTCCCCTTTCGCAGTTTGGATCTAGGACGATGGTGGTAAGCAAGATGCGATTAACAGTGGAGAAGCTGCCTCGAACCATCTTGTCCATTCCACGAGGTCCCAGTGATGTCCGCACAGCATCACTGATCGCTACAAAAGACTACTCTCAGGATATATTTTCAGTGGATTTAGAGCAACATGCCTTTCGCAGCGACCAGGTTTGACAAGCGGACCTCCATTGGTTTTCCCTATACAAGATGTGCCGTTAGGAAACATCATGCATCGATGCTGAAGTGAAGGCATACCTTGTCATTGAACGCCTTATTTGCACCTGAAGTAGATGGAAGGGGCGCTCTTGGCGCCGACACTGGTGCTATTGAAGCCATATTGAAGGACTCTAGTACGCTACAGTCGGTTCTTTACTTGGGCAAACGACCGCGACCACGGCCCGTCGCTCGCCGCCAATCACGTGAATGAACGCGTACCCTTTCCCTTTCTCGGTTCTCGGCTGGTGCCAGCCCTGACTACTACTACAACAACCACAACTACAGAATGGATTTCGTGAGCTTTTTTTTTTCATCGTCATTTCCTCTAATTTCCTCACCATTTTCCTTCTAGTTCGGTGAGGAAGATGTTATGGGCATGGGGGGGCCCGGGGGATTGTTTGCCCAATTGGCTCAGTATGGCGATGGATCTCTACCACATGGAACGCGCCTGACGAAAACTTCGCAGAGGCCTGGGGGGTGGTTATGGTTTTCCCGGGGTTCGAGGAACAAATCCCGGCTCTTACGATGACAATCTGAAGGCATACAGCGTTGCAATGCTCCCAGGTCGCGAACGAGAGAACTTGAGTTACGGAGGGAAGAGTGCGTCCTCAATCTAATCAATACTACTTCTCGTTCTCTTACAGACTGAACCTAGTTATCTTGCCACCATCTGCCCTCGCCCACCTCACATCCCTCGATCTTGAATCCCCCTGGATGTTCAAGCTTCGGAACCCTCAGAACTCAGCCGCCTCTACTCACGCCGGTGTCCTTGAGTTCATCGCTGAGGAAGGCGTTGTTCACCTTCCCTATTGGATGATGAAGACTTTGCGGCTAAACGAAGGTGATCCCGTTCGCATCACAGGCACAGAGCTCCCCAAGGGCAGATTCGTCAAGCTTCAAGCCCAACATGTTCACTTCCTCGAAATATCAGATCCCAAGGCTGTGTAAGGCTGTGTCTTTGTTGTTTATTGTGTTCTAACTTGAGGCATTGCAGTTTGGAGCAGGCTCTTCGCAACTTCACTGCCCTCACACAGGGCGATATAATCGAGATTTCGTATAATTCCATCATTTTCGGCTTACTCGTAATGGAAACAACACCTGGTGGTGAAGGTATCTCGATCCTTGATACCGACCTTGAGGTCGACTTCGCTCCGCCAGTTGGCTACGTTGAGCCAGAGCGTCCAAAGGCGGCACCTCTACCGACGATGGCCTCCAAACTTAACATTGACCTTAGCTCGCAGACCCCAGGCTCAAGCCGCCCGGCAAGTTCAATGGCTGGAAACTTTTCTGGCACGAACAAGGCCGGTGCGACCGTTAGTAAAGACGGGGATGCATGGGAGACATTCAAGGGTCGTGGGGAAACTCTCGGGGGAAGGAGGACGAAGGGGCGTGGCATCACCCACAAAGCCCCCGAGCAAGTTCCGGCGTCAAGTAAGATTATTCGGACTGAGTGAGTCATCTGGCTGCATCGCCAACCTTGTATTGATGTACGACAGCCAACATCGCGTCATTGTGAATGAAGATCTTGAGAGTGATGGAAAGATTCCTGCTCCGCTCAGCCTCCCGTTTGGCAAATTGTTCTTTGGCTTCAACATTCCACCATACGTCCCACCGTCGGCACCTGAAGATGAACCAGCACCTAAGGTACGTGTTCATCGAATTATCGACTTCTGGTGGCTCACACCCGTGCAGCCTCCCACTGCCTTCGTCGGGGCGGGGAATTCCCTCAATGGACGACTTGCAAGCACTTCTGCCCAAAGGAGTGGTAAAGGCAAGAGCAAGGTCACGGAAGACACACAGGTTAAGAAGGCAGACGAGGCGAGGTGGGGCACAGGGCAGGGGCGAAGCTTGGGCTCACGTTCGTCAAATGGGGTTAGTACACGGACGTTCGGTGCTGGTCTGGTCGGTGCAGGTGGCACAAGCGTACCACGTTTATCGCAGCGCCCCAACAAAAAGCCACCTCGTCGCGAGCGCAGCCCGACACCAGATTTTGGTATCGATGATGATGATGTGATTGTGATTGACAGTGATGTGGACTAACAGTTGGCATCGGGCGGTAGCGTGCAGGGTCTTGCCTCTGTATAACTTTGTAGCAATCACGTTTTAGATTCTGCAGGGACGTTAGTGTGTTTGTATGTTGGTGATTACACGGATTCTTACAAAGGTTCGGCAGAATGGCTGCAGCCACGAAGATGTCTGCGACAACCGGGCTTGGAGCTGTATGCATACCTCGGTTTCGGCTTGAATGGTATACCGTATTGCTATCATCAGCACTTCGTACTAGTATAACTTTCAACCTTCCAACACCGACACTTAGCTGAATCGACTTACACTTACCCTTGACTGAGATGATGTAGATGCCTGTGTTGCTCAGTCCAATACCCGTTCTGGGGTAAATAATGTATGCATTTCCAGCGAGTTATCATTATGATTCCCCACTAGTAGAGCCCCACCCGCACACTCCCAGACCCTCAGGCTAGCGACGTGGGCGACCCCCGACGCGCGCTCCCACAATCGCGCACACCTCGCGCACCACAGCCCTTTGTTTTGCACCCCATGTGCCGCTTCTGCTTCCACTCGCGAAAACGCAGCCTATTCCTCCCTCCCCTTCCGCTCTCCATGGCCCCCGAGGCGCACGCTGCTCCGGCACGTGGCGAAGCCACCCCACCCTCGCCTCCAGGGCAGGGTGAGGCAGCGTTGTGCCGGTCGCGACCTTGGGGTCAGGGTCACTGACCGTAAATCGTGGGAAAGTCACTGAAAGTCGTCAACGTTCAAACGTTAGCGACTTTTTGCTATGTCCTGGGGTCCTGCATCTTATCTCTTATCTACTACTACTAGTACAATCTCAATCTCCGTAAAACCCTATATGGCCTATGTGTGGTTTTCAATTCTTGGGCAGAGGGCAAATGCTGGTCTGCAGGGCTCAGACTGCGTTTTTCTGCATAAGTAGCAGTCCGAGTCTATTGTGAATCACCTCACCAACCCACCCCCACTATGGCACCCTGTCGAAGTCGTGGATGGTGGAGGAGTTACTTCCACGACCACCCAGGGTCCCAGAGTTGAAGGACGGCAGTGGTAAGGCCAAAGTATGGTACATGCTATGCCTTGAGGCTCGAATTGTGCACGAAAATGCCTTGGATGAGAGCATGGTTACAGCAGGAACTCAGGATGTAGTGCGTTCAAGGTCAGCGATAGAGGATATAGGTGTGTGACTTGATACATTGATGGAACTTGTTTACTGACATTGTGAGATCTAGTATGGGCTCAAGGGCAGACTGACCCTGCGCGTGGGTGGCTGGTTTCATGCACCACAACGCTTGTCTGTCACCTCCAAGACTGTGACCACCAGCCAAGGTCTGTGAGGGATCGAGTGTCACAATCGTGCAGCCAAGCATGTGCGGGATTATTCAGGAGCTTATCAAAGCTGTTGAAATTGATGACAATGAGCCGCCAGAACCTTCCTCTGATGTGCTCCATATTCCCATTAAGGACCTATTCGATTTCATAAAGTCATATTGGGCCAAAGCTTATAGCAAGCTGGCCATGCGTGGGTTACAGGACGAACTCGAGTTGTATGAACTCATTGACCTTGGTGCTGATGGTGATACTATTGAACATGAGGCAGATGACATGCTGAATGAGTGGATCTCGTTTGTGTATAGTAATTTACTTTGAAATACCAAACGCGAGCTACCGAATGCGAGCTACCAACTGAACCTGAGCTTCAATTACCTTACATAATACACTGGGACACCCCCCTGGCACCACAAAAAGTCGCTGTCGTTTACGGTTGCAAAAAGTCACAGTCAGTGACAGTTGATGACTTTGTCAACAGTTACGCGACCGGCACAACACTGGACCAGTAGGCCGGTCATGGACCTTATAGGTAAGCAAAGGGAAGGAAAAAAAGTGTAGCGTAGCCGCAGCCCTATGGCGTGCCTGCACACCTCCTCATTACCCACTGTTAATTACTGTAATGCACATGTTCTAGAGATGTGTGACGTACCTGTACTTCCACCGCAGTGAGCATACATGGCCGACCTGGGTCAATTTCCTTGACCGAAATCGCCCCAATTTTACTCGCAACCACTTGAGTGAACGTTCGCTAACTCCTGTCTATTTCCGAGTCACAGACACCCTGGAGGGACATTAAAAGCGCCATCTCTTTGATGTCGTTGGATATGTGACGGTGGACCATCGGTGGGGGGGCACTCGGAGGGGGAGGGATGCTCAGTGGTGGGGGAAAGGATGCGGGGTCGGCGGGTGGCAAACGGGATAACTACATGATAACTTAGAATTTGCGTAGGCAGGCAGTGGTAAGGTCCATGCGTGATGGCGTCACTCCCAGACCTAGCCCGATGATAAGGAGAAGATCTGACGACAAAGCGACCTTGCCAGTGCTTGCAGCGAGGTAATGGATCAAGGATAGTATTTGGAAAATGGTGGGTGCGACGGTGCATTGAGGGAACAACCGATCATAGCGCAACAGCCACAGCGCGCAACAGTTATGAATGCCCGTTTAACCCGTAAAAATACAGGAAAATATGGGGAAACCTGCAACCGTAACAGTACCGTGAGCCGAGATTAAGGAACCCTATGAATCATTTCTCGAGCCTCTTTGAGTGCCTACTTCCACCACTGAGCTCCGTCCCCAGATTTGATGAATACCCGGCTCCTAAAGAGACAGGAAGGCCGAGTCGCCGCTTCAGAGTTTTGTTTTTGACGTTGAGGGCCTCCGTAAGGAGCATATAAACCAACAGGCTCCAGATCGGAGGTGTTGTGACGGGGCCCGGGTCCTCTGGAATACCGGGTTTGTGGCAGAAGTCTGCGATTGGCGAGCAGTAAAATACTGGCCTTTCTTCCGAATAGAGGATGTAAATGATGATATATCTTGTGCCACAGAAGATTACTGCCCAACGGGCACGAGGTTGAATGTCCGTTGCATGATAACAGAGCTAGAGATGAATCAGATAGTAGACTATTGAGAGATGCAACAATACGAACCTTGCTAAGTATGGCTTCATAACCTTCAAACCTAGCTGGAGGCGCCTGGGAGCATGATTCTAGCCCTAGGTCCTTTTGCCTGACCTTGTTCACCAATTGCGCGACGAACGCGTCAAACACTTTCGGGGACTTGTCTTCCCATATAATTTTGATCCTGTCGTCAACCTTGTAGACGTAATCAGTGACAACTATGTTCTGAGATGCGTGCTCTTGCGGGTTGAACTGCGGCCGTATCCCCGTCAGCGCGTGATAGATGTTGCCGACCACTTCAGACAGATAATCGGCGATGAGGCTGACATCTGCCTCGTAATTTATGCGAAAAATTCTTTTCGAGCATCGGTCGCGTAAATAGTCTAAAACATGACGAGGCGTGAAGGTGGTACCACCGCGCATGAGTTGTGTTGTCGTTGATGGACCGGCGTAGTGCTCATCGAGAATGTGGCGCAAGTCTTCATGCATCTTGGATGGCAAGTTCGCCACCAGATGCACGCGGGACGGAAGTCTGGTGGCTCGGAGCCACACCGGGGCATTGAAGGTTGAGGTGCGGGGAACGCCCTGTACTGTTTCGTCGATCTGCGACAGAGAAATGCGAGTGTCCAGTGCATTGGGAAATAGAAGGTCATTCCAGGTGAGAACTGCAGACATCTAGCCAAGGACGTGAAAGTGGTCGTGAAAGGAGAAGGAGCAGGAGAGGAGGGAAGCGGGAGTGGCAAGAAAGTACGCGTCATATAATACAGTACGAGTAAATTCCATTCCAACAAAGGCGGAGACCTCTCGAACAGAAGAGAGCCCATCTGAGAGTACTCAAGTCCATTTTCGGACGCGTCGACGCGTCAAGGCGATCATACGTACCTTTTCGGCGCATCCAGGACGTCACGTGTTTCGACAAATCTATGATGCAGATCCTTGGGGGGTTGAAGGCCCTTGAATCAGTTTAAGTGAACATTCAAAAAGTGACTTGATTCTTCTAAGTTATATAGTGTGCATGCGTCCTCATCGCCATCATCGTGCAAGCTCTCCTTGCTCACCTCCATCAGCCGCAGCGCCTCGTCCACGTCTGTGTGCAGCACCACTGCAGCAAAGCGCAGCTGCATGAGCTGCAGCATGCCAAGCAGCGTCCATGGCAGACGCGCTTTGTGTCGGATGGCTTGCGGAGCCGCACGTAGGAGTCTACGATGTAGGACGATACGTCCAGTGGCGCAACGGGGTGGTCTGCTAGGCGAGTATGATGTAGGCGCTGCGGAGGGGGGGGAGTGTCAGTTGCGAGTGGTGCCAAGTGTGGGACCGTGTGGGAGGGGGCATACCGCATCAGTGCTGGGTCAAGTGGCTTGTACTTGAGGTTGGGGTGCTTGAGGAGAATGTTGAGGAAGGATAGGAAAGCCGTGGGTGACGCGGCATGCCGTCGACGCTGTGCCACCGGGCTTTTTTGCGAACGGGCTGGCCATTTTGTACACAATGTAGGAAAAAGGTCAACAGGAACAGCAGAGAGACGGGTGTAAGATCAAAAGAAAATCGTGCGTGCGTACCTGGCTTTTGGGGCGGCGGTGCGGCATACTCGTCGTCCTCTACCGCCCGCCACTTGAGACTGTCCGATTGTGCGGCATCAAGTGAAACAATTCAGACGGATGAGTGTCGCACTAATTCTTCATCGCCAGAAAAGTCCTGGAACTCTTCCTTCCCCCTCCTCAAGGTCGCGAGTACGTCGTCCTCGTCTGCGTCTGGGAATTAGAGGATGGGAGACGAACCCAGGGCCGCTTTGCCAGTCTCCTATACAGCAGGGCAAAGCCGTGAGTGGGCGCAACAGAGTGGGCGCAGTAGTGGCGTACTCGAGAAGCTCGACATGTAGGTCAGGCCTGCATTGCTCACAATAATAGTAACCTTCACTCACCGCATCGTCGTTTTGGATACCCATGCACTGGCTATGCTGCCAAATATTGCATGTTTCATGGGGCAAAAAACTCCCCTGCACCTTTGTCATCGCCATGAATCAAGAGAGGAGCACCAGAATGTGTGCTCAGGGAAAGTGATGGAAGGTGTGGCTTTTCTATGCCCTTCCACTTGGTGGAGCGGTTGACTGGAAGGCGCTCGTCGAAAGGCAGTGGTGGACCCAGATCCGAAACTGGATTTCAGCGTTGGCGTCGTCGTCATTGTGCGGTTCGTACCACTACCACGACGGGTGGGAGCGTGTCAGCGCTGGCGGTGGGGAGGAGTGTGGGCCACCAGGCTTTTTCGCGAACGGGTTGGCACCTGGTTTTTTTTAGGCATAATAAAAAAAGGCTCAGTGGAAGCAGCAGTGTGGTAAAAGTACGCACTTGGCTTTTGGGCGCATAGTAAGCCCCCTCCCGCCCCACTGGTGCTCCTGCTGCCACCATTGCTGCTGTTCCCGCTGCTAATGCTGCCACCATTGCCGCCATGCCTGCTGCTGATGCTGGTGTTACCACCACCGCCGATGCTGTTGCTGCTGCCCCCACTGCTGCTAGTGTTGCCGCCGCACTCGCTGCTGCTGCTGTTGCGTTGGCTGCTACCGCTGCTGCTGTGCACCCGCTGCTGCTGCTGGTGTTGCCATGGCCGCCGCCAATGTTGCTGTGCCCGCCGCTGCTGCTGTGGCTGTGGCTACTGCAGCCGACACCACCGTTGCCGCTGCGCCTGCCCCCCTCTGTCTATGGGTTCTCACCACCAGTACCTGTAAAGCATAATTAGCATTTTAATGATAGATTTTGACTTACCTTTTTGTAGTTGAGGTTAAACACCTGCGGTAGTGCCGCGGACACCTGTGAATACCCCCGTGACACCATGGGATTACAGTGTCAAGTACCCACGGAACCTACGGCCCGAAGTCCACAGGAAAACCCGTACCCGTGTCATTCCTTAAGACCACCTGGAGCCTGCCCAAAGAAGTGATGAAACCAGAGTCAGACAGTTCAAGAACGCAATCTGAGCTAGGAAGAAGATAGGAAGAGAGTTCAAGAGGTCCAAGGAGAGGCGCAGAGGTTGGTAGGTGTCTGAGCAAGGCAGTCAGAGCAAGCTGTCAGCAAGGGCAGTTAGAGAGTAAGAACGCGTCGCGTTTGCACGTGAACGGTGACATGTCGATCAATGAGAATGTGTTTGTCTCTGTTTGTCTAGACTGCGTATAGATAGATTTCCAGCGAGTTTTTATTGGTTCGTTCCAAAAATGCATGAAGGAGAACGATCACAGGTATCGGTGTAGCAGCCGCCTAATTCCCCAGTCCGCAGGCTGGCTCACCGCTCGTGGAATGACCAAGGTTATGTCGAAAACCAGTAGAGGAAGAACACGCAAACTATACCTACAACAAGTCCCGTCTTCCCTAGCATCCAACTCTTGTGACGGAATCCCAACCTGCCTAGCTGCAGCCGCTTATACCATACGTCTTTTAGCTCCCAACATTCTCTCCACCCCGGACATGTATGCTCGACGTCCGAGAATGCAAAGTCAATAATCACCAGACGGCACCACCCCTTTCGCAACACATTCCGTGGCTCAAAGTCCAAGTGGCAGACTCCGAGGCGGTGGATGAGGTACAGCTGCCCAAAGAGGACAAGTCTGTCACATTAAGGTCAGCAGAATTCTCTTCAAATTGCGGAGAATCACACCTCTCTACGAGCCCCAGCGACGTGAACTCCATTCCGAGATGTGCCAAAGACGGTCCTTCGTCGGAAAGAACGAGCGCCCGTCCACCATACCACACATATTCTCCGTAACACACAGGGACCACCCATCGAGTGAGGAGGGTAAGCTTATCATACGCAGCCTTCTCTTTCTTGAGCTGGCGTTCAAGCTCGGCTTTGTCTTTCTTGGGCGCCCTGAAAAACTTGACAATGACATGCGATCTGCTCGACGCATACACAGAGGACCAACCCCCACCAATGCGGCGGTCGAGGTGTATGAAAGGAAGCTGTGCTTCACCAGGTTGGGACTTGGGCGTGCCAGTGAGCAAGAGAGTCATCGGGAGTGCATCCATACATTGAACGACCATTTCTCCCGAAGCCTGGAGAGGTTCAATCAGCGTCGTGGGAAAAAGAAGAATGGTTTTCTGACCTCTGCTAGTTTGCCAGAGTGACTTTGACAGCCCTTCAAGCGCCTGAGTCCTTGAGCGTCGTACAACGTATTCAGATTTGACAAAGATGTGTCTCTCAAAGGGACAGGAAGGCCGAATTGCCGCCTCAGAGACTCGTCACTAGCGTCGAGAGTCTCTGTTAACAACATGTAGACCAGCATGCTCCACATCGGAGGTGCTGTGACAGGGTGTAGACTATTGGGTTTGAGGCAGAAGTCCATGATTGGCGAACAATAAAAAACCGGTCTTGCTGTCGAGCGTGGGATGTGAATGACGAGGTATCTGAGTCCACTGAAGAGGATTGCCCAACGGACACGAGGCTGGGTGTCCGTCGCATGGTAACAGAGCTAAGGGCAGAGATGAATCAGATAGTAGACTACTGAGAGATGCAACAATACGCACCTTGCTAAGTATGGCTTTATAACCTTCATACTTGGTTGGAAACGCCTGTGAGTATGGTTCTAGCCCTGATTCCTGTCCCTCGATATCGTTCATGAGTTGCGCGACGAACGTGTCAAACACTGTCGGCGATTTGTCCTCCCATATGACTTTGATTCCATCGTTGAGCTCGTAGACGTGATCGGTGATAACTAAGTTCTGAGACGTGCGCACTTGCGAGGTGAACCGCGGCAGTTTCCCTGTCAGCGCGTAATAGATGTCTTCGGCCAGGCCAGACACACGGTCGGCGATGGAACGGACATCTGCCTCGTAATTTATGCGGAAAGTTCTTCCCCCGCATCCGTAGCGTAAAGTGTCTAAAACATAGTCAGGCGTGAAGTTGATACCACTGCGCATGAATTGTGTTCCCGCTGATTGACCGGCGTAGTGTTCATCGAGAATGCGGCGCAAGTCTTCATGCATCTTGAATGGCAAGTCCTTGACTAGATGCACGTGGGACGGAAGTTTGGAGGGGAGCCACTCCGGGGGATTGAAGGTCGAAGTGTGGGGAGTGTTCGGTCCTGATGTTTCGTCGATCTCCAGCAGAGAAATGCGAGTGTCCCGTGAATTGGGAAATAGGAGGTCATTCCAGGTGAGAAATGTGGACATCTGGCCAAGAACGTGAACGTGAAAGTGGTCGTGTGAAAGGAGAAGGAGCAGGAGAGGGGGGTGAAGCGGGAGTGGTTACATAATACATGAGTAAATTCCATTCCAAAGACGGAGACCTCTCGAACAGAAACACCACGCGCGGAGTATGCTGGCTGGCCTCAGAAGTCGGGCACATCAGGCCTCCGAAAGGCCTCCGAACTCGTGTGTCAATCACCAAGAGGCAGGGCAAGGCAGAGACAAGATGTGTGAGTAAAACTTTTTGGTTGGTGATTGAAATTATTCATATATTCAAGAGTGTACTACGTATCCTAGGACGTGAACCTTCAAACCTTGGGTTTTATAGTAGATGATGAGTATGATGCCTGAGAACCCATGCTCTGAGCATTCAAGCCGTTCCGTACGCGTCGACGCGTCAAGGCGCCAATGCCCAGTCCCTTTTCGGCGCGTTCCGGACGTCACGTGCTTCGATGGTTCTAAGTTAATAGCTAATGGAGTACTGTAATACGCTCGATTAGAGGAGCTTTTCATACACATAGACTGCTGGTTTGTATACAGTATCCCTATTTATCTTATCAATGGTTCGGGAGGATCCGAGTGCATCCGAGTGCATCCGGCGCGCTCCAGTTGCACCTCTCTCCGGTAGCCCGCTTCACGATGTAAGGTCAGCGTGTCAGTTGCCCCCGTAGTCGCACGCTTTCGCACCCTCTGCCCTCAAAACTACTAACTTCGGCGATGCCGAAACGACGCTGGTATCTCGGTGCCCCACCAAGACCACCGCCTCCGCACCCTCTGCCCCGCTCGCGTGCACAACGTCACCATGCCTCGCTTATTTCTGTTTCTCTCAGGTTACCTTGCGGTGCGCCTCGCGCACAGCTTAGTGCTTTGCGCCTCGGGATCTCTTTGTTCTCATCTAATTTTGGTATGTTCCTTTTATCTTTCCATCGCTCCCTGCCAGTGTGTACAGGTTGCAGCGGCGTTCCGTGATGATCTATTGAGGGCGCACCCCCAACCTTTATTTTTGTTGTACGTACTACGCCTGGGTTCTTGGTCCTGAGCCCTCGTCTCGATCTTTCTGTGCAACTCTACGGGCCTCGCGCGCCCTCTCGCGCCCTCTCGCGCCCATGTCCTTCTTTCTATCTCACTTCCGACTTGTAGTCCTTACTTTCCCATCCGGCCTCTTCGTGGCCGCTCGAAGTCGTAGTATTACTTTCGACACCGTACTCTACAATATTGCCTACACGTTCCTGTGCTTGCTCTCATGTTTTCAAGCCTTCTGTTTTGTAGAATAGAAGGACAAGCAAGACAGCGTTTTAGAGCTGTCTGCGAGCTCACTTCCCTCCTAACTCATGTGATTTCTCGAGTGCCTCAAACTCCCGCGAGATCGCCTCGCTACCTAACTCTTGGCCATCGCTCCCCCTTCTCTGCCCTCGCACTCATCCGCACGTACCACCACGCGTTCAGAGATTATAACGCACAGAAAATATTTTGACACCGAAAAATGCCCGAAAATTTTTGACGGTCTTGCTCAATCCAATCCCCGTTTAGCGGTTGACGGAGGGCCTTCAAAAATGAATGTATGCATTTCCAGCAAGTTTTTATTGGTTCATTCCAAAAATGCACGAAGGAGAACGACCACAGCTATCGGTGTAGCGGCGACCTAATTCCCCACTGGCAGTCGGGCCAGTCCCGGGCCGCAGGCAAGCTCACCGCTCGTGGAATGGGCAAGGTTATGTCGAAAACAAGTAGAGGAAGAACACGCAAACTATACCTGCAACAAGTCCCGCCTTCCCCAGCATCCAACTCTTGTGACGGAATCCCAACCTGCCTAGCTGCAGCCGCTTATACCATACATCTTTTAGCTCCCAACATTCTCTCCACCCCGGACATGTATGCTCGACGTCCGAGAATGCAAAGTCAATAATCACCAGACGGCACCACCCCTTTCGCAACACATTCCGTGGCTCAAAGTCCAAGTGGCAGACTCCGAGGCGGTGGATGAGGTACAGCTGCCCAAAGAGGACAAGTCTGTCACATTAAGGTCAGCAGAATTCTCTTCAAATTGCGGAGAATCACACCTCTCTACGAGCCCCAGCGACGTGAACTCCATTCCGAGATGTGCCAAAGACGGTCCTTCGTCGGAAAGAACGAGCGCCCGTCCACCATACCACACATATTCTCCGTAACACACAGGGACCACCCATCGAGTGAGGAGGGTAAGCTTATTATACACAGCCTTCTCTTTCTTGAGCTGGCGTTCAAGCTCGGCTTTATCTTTCTCGGGCGCCCTGAAAAACTTGACAATGACATGCGATCTGCTCGACGCATACACAGAGGACCAACCCCCACCAATGCGGCGGTCGAGGTGTATGAAGGGAAGCTGTGCTTCACCAGGTTGGGATTTGGGCGTGCCAGTGAGTGAGAGTGTCATCGGGAGTGCATCCACACATTGAACGACCATTTCTCTCGAAGCCTGGAGAGATTCATCAGCGCCGTGGGAAAAAGAATTGTTTTCTGACCTCTGCTAGTTTGCCAGAGTGACTTTTACAGCCATTCAAGCGCCTGAGTCCTTGAGCGTCGTACAGCATATTCAGATTTGACAAAGAGGTGTCTCTCAAAGGGACAGGAAGGCCGAATTGCCGCCTCAGAGACTCGTCACTGGCGTCGAGAGTCTCTGTTAACAACATGTAGACCAGCATGCTCCACATCGGAGGTGCTGTGACAGGGTGTAGACCATTGGGTTTGAGGCAGAAGTCCATGATTGGCGAACAATAAAAAACCGGTCTTGCTGTCGAGCGTGGGATGTGAATGACGAGGTATCTGAGTCCACTGAAGAGGATTGCCCAACGGACACGAGGCTGGGTGTCCGTCGCATGGTAACAGAGCTAAGGGCAGAGATGAATCAGATAGTAGACTACTGAGAGATGCAACAATACGCACCTTGCTAAGTATGGCTTTATAACCTTCATACTTGGTTGGAAACGCCTGTGAGTATGGTTCTAGCCCTGATTCCTGTCCCTCGATATCGTTCATGAGTTGAGCGACGAACGTGTCAAACACTTTCGGCGATTTGTCCTCCCATATGACTTTGATTCCATCGTTGAGCTCGTAGACGTGATCGGTGATAACTAAGTTCTGAGACGTGCGCACTTGCGAGGTGAACCGCGGCGGTTTCCCTGTCAGCGCGTAATAGATGTCTTCGGCCAGGCCAGACACACGGTCGGCGATAAAACGAACATCTGCCTCGTAATTTACGCGGAAAGTTCTTTTCCTGCATCCGTAGCGTAAACTGTTTAAAACATCGTTAGGCGTGAAGCTGATACCAAAGCGCATCAATTGTGTTCCCGCTGATTGACTGGCGTAGTGCTCATCGAGAATGCGGCACAAGTCTTCATGCATCTTGAATGGCAAGTCCTTGACTAGATGCACGTGGGACGGAAGTCTGGAGGGGAGCCACTCCGGGGGATTGAAGGTCGAAGTGTGGGGAGTGTTCGGTTCTGGTGTTTCATCGATCTCCGGCAGAGAAATGCAGGTGTCCCGTGAATTGGGAAATAGGAGGTCATTCCAGGTGAGAAATGTGGACATCTGGCCAAGAACGTGAACGTGAAAGTGGTCGTGTGAAAGGAGAAGGAGCAGGAGAGGAGGGTGAAGCGGGAGTGGTTACATAATACAGTACGAGTAAATTCCATTCCAAAGGCGGAGACCTCTCGAACAGAAACACCACGCGCGGAGTATGCTGGCTGGCCTTAGAAGTCGGGCACATCAGGCCTCCGAACTCGTGTGTCAATCACCAAGAGGCAGGGCAAGGCAGAGACAAGATGTGTGAGTAAAACTTTTTGGTTGGTGATTGAAATTATTCATATATGTACTACGTATCCTAGGACGTGAACCTTCAAACCTTGGGTTTTATGTCAGTAGTAGATGATGAGTATGATGCCTGAGAACCCATGCTCTGAGCATTCAAGCCGTTCCGTACGCCGACGCGTCAAGGCGCCAATCTTTTCGGCGCGTTCCGGACGTCACGTGCTTCGACGATTCTGCAGCCACCCATAACGCGTTATAACACCTTATGAAGTCTAAAATTACCACAATGCCCTAAAACCTTGTCCCAGCTTATTACGAACACCTGTTTTTGACAATCCCTGATATATTTTATGGTCCTTATGATAAATTTCAGAGTTATAACGGTTTTTGGATGTCATGATGGTCTTAGATATTATAATAGTACATTTCACACTGGCAGGTTTATGATCTATCGTTACACAATGGATTGCTTATCTTATAGTGCCATTTCCTACAGGACGAAGATGAGGTACTGTACAGTACGTACACAGTATCCATTGGGCGTGCGGTCCGCGCCGGTCGTCTTGGCACTCGTGCTGATTACGCGTGAGCTCACACAGACGACTCAGATGAATCTGAGATGACATGTGCTTACAGAATAACGGCAACTAAAAAGGCCTGAAAATGAATGTTAACGTGTCGGGGGTGGTTGTGTTTAACCATGACAGAACCCTACTATACAGTATGTGATAAGAATTTCCAGAGATGAGATTAGTCGCGAATCGACTACTCACGTTTGAAAGAACCCAAGCTATCAACAGACTGCGCGCAAAATAAAGCATCAGCCCCGTCAAAAATAGAGCGTACTTTGCGGTAGCAATCCTCCTGAGCGATCGCTGCGTCCACCTTCTCTTCTTTGGATAGCTTGGTCGACAGCACGTGTATCGCATCCTCGTATGCCGCGTTAATGTCCATCTCGGCTGTTGGCAAGGCCGCTTCGACCGCGTGTTCGAGTATCTGCGCGCTCTCACTGCAAACTCCAAATGGACCGCCACTGTTATCGAGGGCCTTCGCAAGCTTCAGTTCCCGGCCCCATACCGCGCCACTTCCCCGCGCTCGCCGATCACCGTCGTTGTCTGCAAAGAGAGAACTGAGAAGAAGTGGGCACGAACGGATGGATCTATGCACGCGCGCCACGCACGAGCTCCCAAACGCCTGAATGTCCAGTTCGTCTAGAATCCACCATGTCCTCCTCCACGAACGGCGGAGCTCAAGCTGGGGCACGGGCACAGGCGCGAAACAGATACAAAAAAAAAACCTTTCACGCGGTATTACGTTCTCTTTTGGGAGATGGTGGAGGGGGGGAGGGGGAGGTGCTCGTCCAGTGGCAGGGGTACAGTAGGCTAAGCGGAGTCAAGGCGAGGATGAGGGATGATGAAAGTGCGTGGTTTGCACATGCGCTAGGTGCAGGGTACGGTGCCCCAGGAGCAAGGGAGACGGTCTCCGACTTTCCGTCAAGATCAACGATGCTGCCGCGACGTTTGGCGGCGGCGGGAGGTGAATCGTGCTGCGTCCAGTACCTCGTCGCTCCGCAATTAGATGGAACGCAGGTTGGCCCACCCCGCTGAACTGTCCCCCTTACGTTTTCTGTACGCAGAGACAACAGATGTGGGTGCGATTGAGAGAGAGAAGTCGATGAGAATGCCATAGAAGAGATGCCGCGCGGTGGAGGGTGAGGGGATCCACGACATGTTTTGTTAAACCCCGTCACGAACACGAACGGCACGAACGGTCATATACACGGTCAAGGTAGCGTATCCCACAAAGGCAAGTGTATAGCCTCTGTTGGAACCTTGGGGCCGATTTCCGAGGGAAAGGATGATGCACGTGAGCAAGAGGCCGACGTGGTGTACTTGAGGATCGTGTTGAATACCTCAAAATTCCCTTCCCGTCGATGATTCTTGGGTCCTCGAGCGCGTTGGTCAAAACCAACAATGAAATGAAAAAGTTTCTGAACAGCACCAAAACCAGAGAACAAGTGCTACCAATGACCCGAAAGGCTCACGAGGGCAGACCAAGAGAAGATGATTGAAAGTATGGTAGACTAGTTTGACGTGTATCCAGAACTTGCGCGCAAAGCTGTGCGAAGAACGGTAAATATAGTGGAACTTGACGTTACTATGTATCAACGAGCCATTGAGCCACCTCCAGCGTTGCAGGACTAGCTCGGAAACCTGACTCGCGATGCGAGCAGCCGTCATTGCCCGTCAAGTCAAGAATCACTCTGATGCGGATGAAAGCTCACCTGATCTGGCATATCTGTGACAGCGTACGCAGACTTGACGTAGTGAAGAACCCACGATCCGCGGCGTTTTGACACAAGCTCCCAGCACAAGATCTACGAGGCTATGTAAAGAACGAAATCACAGGTTACATCACAATCCCATGTACGTGGTCCTATGTCAAGTACATATTTGCGGTGAAGATGTCCGCACCTGCTCCGTGATATGCTTTATGACACTGTGCATCGCCCTCATAAAGAGGCTGTCGTCCTCGTCATATATGGTCATGACGATGAATAGCACGATCCCATGGGGTGGGTCATAGTGCACCTGACAGAGAGTGTGCTTGAAATCGTTCGGGTCGCTGGTGGCTGCAGGATAGCACATATGGGTGAATTCGCGCTCTTCTTTGTGTAGGCAGAGGTTAAGCAATTTCGTCGGGACCGCCAAATCGAGCACAAAGTTGCTGTGGAAGAGCTTGGGCACGAGAGCGGGAGCCTGCGGTGTGGGTCAACAGAATATATGCACGTGCGAAGTGAACAGGGGGCGCACTCGACGCGCTTCAGGGCCTTATATCGGCGGGGACGCGCTGCGGAATGCGACCATGGCGGATGTTGTTGCCCGCGTCGACCACTGCCAATGGAGGCGGAGACCCACATCATCATGGCTAATATAAGGTTTTTTTTAAACAGCACCTATATTCCACAACATACACTAAGGTAAAGACGTGGTCCCAGATTGTTCCAGCTTTGGAATACACCTGGCGAGCAGAGGCAGGCATGTGGTACAGTGTGATGAAACGGTGTGAGGGGGAGGTGTAAACAACGAGAAACAGGGTCGATTGCAACGAAGCCCTCGCAGCGACTCGCGCTCGGAAGGTGTGGGGGAAGAAAGGGGGCCAGTTATCCTGGGTCCCTCAAGGGGCGCGGCCTGAAACAGGCTTTCGTGGTTTCTAAGAAACGGAGGGGCGCGCTGCTGCGGTCGCCGTCCTGTGGCACCCCGCATAGGCGCTTGATTGGGCGGCCTGTCCGGAAGTCGAAGTCGAAACACGGGGAGGCCAGCGAGGCAGTCAAACACAACGTGGTTGGCTGCCTGTGGGTCGAGGCCGCATTCGCACGCGAAGGGGGCACGCACCGCGTAGAATCACTGGGCGTATTTACCAGTGAAGCCATGCCCTGTGAGGAATCAGAACAGAGTGGAGTCAATGGACTCTGCTTCTCTTGTTGATTTTTTGCCTGGTTTTTTCCTGGCGATTGTTTTGAGGCTTTGGCACAGTTGGCCGTCGGGGGGTTTTCGGAGAACCTCGGTGTATGAGTGTGAGGTGCGCTCTGATGCGTGCCAGCTTCCGCTCCATGTCTCGATGACGACCCTTGGGGACATGGAGCGGCATCTGTCTACAAAATTGGGACCGGCCCGAAAAATGCCCGAGTCAACCGTCACAGAGGCAGAGGCACGACATTGTAAGATCCAGAGGACCACACGGGAATAGACGGGGGTTGCCCGCCGAACAGAGATATATGTATGTTCGTCTACTCTACTAGGGTGCTTAAATACACTGTGAATGTATATCCCTATTTATCTTATCAATGGTTCGGGAGGATCCGAGTCGCACCTCTCTCACGATGTAAGGTCAGCGTGTCAGCCCCCGTAGTCGCACGTTTTCGCACCTTCTGCCCTCAAAACTACCAACTTCGGCGATGCCGCAACGACGCTGGTATCTCGGTGCCCCACCAAGACCACCGCCTCCGCACCCTCTGCCCCGCTCGCGTGCACAACGTCACCATGCCTCGCTTATATCTATCTCTCTCAGGTTACCTTGCGGTGCCGCCTCGCGCACAGCTTAGTGCTTTGCGCCTCGTGTTCTCTTTGTTCTCGTCTAATTTTGGTATGTTCCTTTTATCTTTCCATCGCTCCCTGTGTACAGGTTGCAGCGGCGTTCCGTGATGATCTATTGAGGGCGCACCCCCAACCTTTATTTTTGTTGTACGTACTACGCCTGGGTTCTTGGTCCTGAGCCCTCGTCTCGATCTTTCTGTGCAACTCTACGGGCCTCGCGCGCCCTCTCGCGCCTTTGTCCTTCTTTCTATCTCACTTCCGACTTGTAGTTCTTACTTTCCCATCCGGCCTCTTCGTACCCGCTCGAAGTCGT
Organism: Lactarius sp. MG50; assembly: GCA_003314065.1. Taxonomy (NCBI): domain Eukaryota; kingdom Fungi; phylum Basidiomycota; class Agaricomycetes; order Russulales; family Russulaceae; genus Lactarius; species Lactarius sp. MG50. The sequence goes on from QLOZ01013465.1 coordinate 20,174, forward strand.
AGTATTACTTTCGACACCGTACTCTACGATATTGCCTACACATTCCTGTGCTTAATCCTTCTGTTTTGTGGAATAGAAGGACAAGCAAGACAGCGTTTTAGAGCTGTCTGCGAGCTCACTTCCCTCCTAACTCATGTGATTTCTCGAGTGCCTCAAACTCCCGCAAGATCGCCTTGCTACCTAACTCTTTGCCATCGCTCCCCCTTCTCTGCCCTCGCACTCGCCCGCACGTACCACCACGCGTTCGGAGATTATAACGCACAGAAAATATTTTGACCCCGAAAAATGCCCGAAAATCGTTGACGCATGTGCTGATGGTCTTGCTCAATCCAATCCCCGTTTAGCGATTGATGGGGGGCCTTCAAAAATGAATGTATGCATTTCCAGCGAGTTTTTATTGGTTCATTCCAAAAATGCACAAAGGAGAACGACCACAGCTATCGGTGTAGCGGCGACCTAATTCCCCACTGGCAGTCGGGCCAGTCCGCAGGCAAGCTCACCACTCGTGGAATGGCCAAGGTTATGTCGAAAACAAGTAGAGGAAGAACACGCAAACTATACCTGCAACAAGTCCCGCCTTCCCCAGCATCCAACTCTTGTGACGGAATCCCAACCTGTCTAACTGCAGCTGCTCATACCATGCGTCATTTAGCTCCCAACATTCTCTCCACCCCGGACATGTATGCTCGACGTCCGAGAATGCAAAGTCAATAATCATCAGACGGCACCACCCCTTTCGCAACACATTCCGTGGCTCAAAGTCAAAGTGGCAGACTCCGAGGCGGTGGATGAGGTACAGCTGCCCAAAGAGGACAAGTCTGTCACATTAAGGTCAGCGGAATTCTCTTCAAATTGCGGAGAATCACACCTCTCTACGAGCCCCAGCGACGTGAACTCCATTCCGAGATGTGCCAAAGACAGTCCTTCGTCGGAAAGAACGAGCGCCCGTCCGCCGTACCACACATATTCTCCATAATAAAGAGGGATTACCGATCGGGTGAGGAGAGTAAGCTTATTGTATACAGCCTTCTCGTTCCTGAGCTGGCGTTCAAGCTCGGCTTTATCTTTCTCGGGCGCCCTGAAAAACTTGACGATGACGTGCGATCTGCTTGACGCGTACACAGAGGACCAGCCACCACCAATGCGGCGATCGAGGTGTACGAAAGGAAGTTGCGCTTCACCAGGTTGGGACTTGGGCGTGCCAATGAGCGAGAGAGTCATCGGGAGTGCATCCATACATTGAACGACCATTTCTCCCGAAGCCTGAAGAGATCCATCAGCGCCGTGGGAAAAAGGATAGGAATTGTTTTCTGACCTCTGCTAGTTTGCCAGAGTGACTTTTACAGCCCTTCAAGCGCCTGAGTCCTTGAGCGTCGTATAGCGTCCTCAGATTTGACAAAGAGGTGTCTCTCAAAGGGACAGGAAGGCCGAATTGCCGCCTCAGAGACTCGTCACTGGCGTCGAGGGTCTCTGTTAACAACATGTAGACCAGCATGCTCCACATCGGAGGTGCTGTGACAGGGTGTAGACCATTGGGTTTGAGGCAGAAGTCCATGATTGGCGAACAATAAAAAACCGGTCTTGCTGTCGAGCGTGGGATGTGAATGACGAGGTATCTGAGTCCGCTGAAGAGGATTGCCCAACGGACACGAGGCTGGGTGTCCGTCGCATGGTAACAGAGCTAGGGGCAGAGATGGATCAGATAATAGACTACTGAGAGATGCAACAATACGCACCTTGCTAAGTATGGCTTTATAACCTTCATACTTGGTTGGAAGCGCCTGTGAGTATGGTTTCAGCCCTGATTCCTGTCCCTCGATATCGTTCATGAGTTGCGCGACGAACGTGTCAAACACCTTCGGTGATTTGTGCTCCCATATAATTTTGATTCCGCCGTTGAGCTCATGGACGTGATCGGTGATAACTAAGTTCTGAGACGTGCGCACGTGCGGGATGAACTCCGGCAGTATCCCCGTCAGCGCGTAATAAATATCTTCGGCCAGGGCAGACACATAGTTGGCGAAGAAACCGACATCTACCTCGTGATTTACGTGGAAAGTTCTTCTCCCGCATCGGTCGTGCAACTCATTTAAAAGATAATTAGCCGTGTAGCTGTTACCACTGCGCATGAATTGTGTTCCCGCTGATTGACTGGCGTAGTGTTCATCGAGAATGTGGCGCAAGTCTTCATGCATCTTGAATGGCAAGTCCTTGACTAGATGCACGCGGGACGGAAGTCTGTCGGGGAGCCACTCCGGGGGATTGAAGGTTGAGGTATGGGGAGTGTTCGGTCCTGCTGTTTCGTCGACCCGCAGCAGAGAAATGCGAGTGTCCCGTGCATTTGGAAATAGCAGGTCATTCCAGGTGCGAAGCGCAGACATCTAGCCAAGAACGTGAAAGTGGTCGTGAAAGGAGATGGAGCAGAGAAGCGGGAGTGGCAACTTGAAGAAAGTCTGTTACATAATATAGTTATGAGTAGTATGAGTATCCAACCAAGGCAGACCTCTTGTTAGGGGGCAATCCGGCGCCAGCAGAATAGCATGCGAGCGGAGCGCACTACCGGAGGAGTAGCGGAGCGGAGCGCGATGGAAGCGCCGCCGGCACCGGATGCTCATAGGGGGCACTCGGATAAACTCGGAATCATGTACAATCTCTCCGAAGGAGATCCGGGTGCATTGATAAGATAAATAAGTCCATACACTCGTATTGTACTTAAGCACGCAGGTAGATAGACGAACACATATTCTGTTCGGCGGGCACCCCCCGTCTATTATTGTGGGACACTCCTCAAATCTTAACACCTCTCAAATGAGACATCATGCGCAGAGTATGCTGGCCTGGCCTTAGAGGCACATCAGACCTCGGAGAGCTCGTGTGACAATCACCCAAGGAGGCAGGGCAAGGCAGAGACAAGATGTGTGAGAACCTTTTTGGCTGATGATTGAATTTATATCCATCACACCATTTTGGATTTGCTAACACCTGCGCCCTGCTACAATAAAAAAATTAAATGTAACTATGTGGTCGATGAGACGAATTGAATATGGCCTAAAACGGCGACTTTACACAGCCGTGAGAAAACTTCTTATCTACTAAGTTAGTACTCGTCCTCGACTCAACGATGATTCCGATGGCTCTGCAGGTTTGATGGCTCTGCAGGTTTGCCGCTACCTCCTGCTGCACCCTCCACTGGTAGTTTAGGCTTCACAGGCCCTTTTTTTGGCTTGGGAGGCAAGTCTTTGCACTGGCATGAAATGGAAGGAATGACCCCCAGATGTGGCGTGAGAAGGTGAGGAAGCGCGTCGTATTTCGCGTCCGGACTGAAAATGAAGTTTTAGCCCTCAATGTCTCAATTTCACTCTGATTACTTCGGAGTAAAAGGAAGATATCTTGCAAAATGCATTAACTTGGCATGAGATGCAATCTTATGCGAGAAATGTGTCTAGGTCTCCCAATTTGAGGCACAAAAAAATAATATTCTGTTCCTCGCAAATTGCGATGATCGTTTATCCGCGAGACGCACTCCAGTTGCTTCCAACATCCTCGGATGATGGGGCTTACGTGCCAGACTGCCAACACGGGTCGTTAAGTTAAAGCATGACCACACCGACACCTCGCCCTGCACTTCTGTCCTCCGTCTCATTCATCCCTGCAAGTGCTTTCGATCGCCAGTTATAGAGATAGAAATTGAGCAGGCCATCCCCAGATCCGAACTATGCGCGGGTCATCAATATACAAAGTGAAAAGCTTCTGTATCGCCACATCACCTTCAGTTCTTGCAAGAACAGCAAGTTATCCATCAGCGTGAGGGCGTTGAAGACATCAAACTTCGCTTGTTCTGCCACAATAATCGCGTCACCGACAAGTTCGGACAACCGACGCTTCAGGAGTCCCAGATCATCCGCATTCTCTGCAAAAGCAGCGTCGGACGCGTAGTAATAGAGGTAAGCCGCCTCGAGGGTGTTATACCGCGGGTGCGAAACGACCGTCGATGGCAATGTGTAGAATGAGAAGAAATCGGAGATAGCGTGTGTTTGTGGATTCTAAATTATTGTTTGTACGTTACTGGCGGCAGACAGGGGGAAATGGTGGAACCTACCTCGACAACATATGTCCACACAACTTGGCCAGGCCGCCGTCCTGTTGAAGCTTCTCTTTCCCCGGCGCCACGCCCACTGAGGAACTGGTGCCGTACATCCTCCTCCTCGAGCAGGGGGATCATATCGAAGCGCTCCATGTACCTCCGGTATAGTTCTGTAACCGCCGACACATCCCTTTCCTCCATCTCCCTAAGGCCTGTGCGCGAGAGCGCGGGACTTGATGGCACCTTAAAGTGCCGGATCATGCGGGCGATGGTCATATTGCGAGGCACGTACGTGAACTTGACGTCCACAAGCTTGGGTACATTTAACGTGCGGTGATAGTACCTACACGTAGAGATGGGTGTGGGGATCACGACGCCTGCAGTGTAAATTGCTTGGAAAATGCCCTTGAGATGGCACTGCCGAGTAATCTCTTTGATAAGTACAGGTGCAAGGCGCTTGGAGCGTAATTTCTTGTGCACACAGAGATAATTGATCTCGACAGCACGGAGATCCCTGGAGACACGTCAGTAATGACGAGTCTGGAAGGGTGAAGATGATTCACTTCTTGCGGACGCGGAGATGTATAGGAACACCTGAGATAAATGCAACTAGCTTCTTATTGGATGAGACCCGAACACCGATGTGCCATTCCTTCTGCCACCCTGGGGGCTTCAAAGCCCTACGTCTAGAGGATCAGACGCCAAGACCAAAGAATTGTTTAATAACATTTAGCGCACCACTCTAAAAACTCGGCTGTGTATCGAAACCGGAATGCGGCTTGGTCATCCTCGACATAGTTTGCCGATAGAAGCTCGTATACCTCTTTTAACTGGAACAAGAGTAAGTCGCCTGGTTAGCAGGAGATGAATCTGTACAAACCTGGGCAGGTTCCGTTATGTCGAGAATACTCCATTCGAAGTCTTTGGGAAGTGGATAGGGATCTTGTCTGACCTCTTCTCTGGGCTTCGATGGTTCGATGTACCCGTCTTCTTCTGGAGCCTCGTCACCTAAGAGATTATGTGTGAATGAAGTTTATGGGCGGAATCTATCCGATGCACCATAGTGAGGTACCGGCTGCGTCGCCCAGAACTATGTGATCAAGCCGCAGTCAGGCCCGAATGGTTATAGATACAATCGATGCAGATGCCATACCTTATGATCACCGGTGTCTTTTTTGTTTTTTCCACCAAGACCAGCCTTTCCTTCGGCTACATCCTTTAGCTTGAGTTGTCTGAGCAGTTGGCGCACAGTTTCCTCGTCCGCAGCGGGTGAGCTCTCGCCGTGCTCCTCCTTGACTTTCGCGACGACTTGGTCGACGACAGCCTGCGGCACGGTGTCACCTTTAAGCGCAGATATTGCTCGCGCGACTTTAGAACGTTTCTTCTTTTTCTTTTTGGACGGACGGGATGGACCCGACTCAGATGGGGCAGCTGCCTGGACTTCGGGTTCAGATTCGGAGCTAGGCTCATCGCCTGCCTCAGGCTCAGCCCCAGTTATGGGTTGCTCTTCTGAAGAATCGGCGTTTTCTGGCGCTTTAACTTTGCTGGTAGTCATATGGGTTGTGAGCAAGCTAAGAAATTATGTGGAACGACTCAGACGACACTGCGAGCGAATAAGCACGGTACAAGCAAGCACGTCAGCCGCATGCGGTGCTGACGTGAGCCGCTAGTACTAGTATCAATATCGGGCCGACCAGACCAGGGCCACTGGCACGGTACTCACTTTGCTACAAACCTTTCACAGCGCCCTAGTCTCCACGAGAGGGGGCTGAAACTGGGCTATATTGGGCAGCGTATCTCAGAATCACCACCCTTCTGGTGTACGAATCATTGGGACGCTGGGTGCCAGCAAATACGGGCCTATTGTGCTATGTCGACGGTGCGATAAACCTCTGTACTCAACACGGCCCTCTCGCGGTCTAATCATAAGTGCGACCAACATCTACGTGTCGTTATGCCATTTTAGGCTATGGGTCTAGCTCCCAGGGAAGTTGTGTACTAATTGTGCTAGGCGGCCAACGGGCACTCTTTGGCTTCTGGATATTGGATGCCTACTAGGCGACGGAACCTAGACGTCCCTCGGGATGGACATGAACTCCTACCATCTGGCAGGCACATATGGCGTCTTATTCAATCTGAGTCATTGCGATCCTCCCTCGCTCCGTGTTTGGGCTCGAAGTGGCGTATGTCATTCAGTTCCCAATCTGCAAGTGTTACGGAGGTCCATCTTCAAGTTTGATTCGGACGCCACACCGAATAATACATGGTCTCCTTCCTTTGTATCTCTTACTTTCGTATCGGATAGTACCAGGATCTGTTCTCTAGAATTGGTTGTTTGCTTGATCTTTAGATTTCTGCGAGCCACTGGAGAACCTGTACTATACATCTGATTGAATTGGAGGGGACTCCTACCAGGATGGAATCGTAATATCACAACCAAGCTCTAGAACAATTCAGGCTTGGGCGTGACTTGTCATGGCAGCGGGAACTACGCTCGATTGTCGCTTTGAATTTACGGGGACGCTAAAGGCGGTCGGGACACGCTAGAGGCGGTATATTGTGGCCATTCAAAGCTGATACTAAAATGGTTGTGTAGTATTCTAGGCACCTTGGCCCAAGGATATGCACGACACCAACGTCCTCACAAGTGCCCTCACGGTAGCGGTAAGCGCCGCAATCCCCGGGCCTCGGCACCATCTCGGATCGATTACCGTCCTATAAGATCAAGATGCTATCTGAACGTCTGTAATGTTCGTCTTCTCTTCTTGACACGTTCTGCCAGACTGCTCGCTTCTGCAGTGCCATGATCTATGGGCAGGGCACCTTTCCTCTCGGAAGTGTCCCGGGTTCGCACTTTCTTCGCGCTTTGCTTGCGCGATGAACGAATGGGAACTGAGAAATAGTCCTCTGCGGGTCGTGAAATAGCTACATCTCGTTTACTTGGTGAAGGGGTAGGTGTGGGCAGTCCATAATCTGAAAATGATTTCAGGTCGGCAGTGAATAATACCTAAAGACGGGCATCAGCGTTGTTCCCCTTATTGGAACAAAGCCTTACTGAATGCGCCCAGCCGGCATAGTCGCCCCATACGCTATAAAATTTTTCACTTATGGCGTCGTATAACTTTGGCGACATCGCCTGCTTGGTCCCAGACACACCGCGGAAACCGTAGTGTTTCACCGCGATCTGGTGAACGTGTGTGTCAACAGGAATGACTTCGGCCTGCCTGGACGATTAAGTCAGCGGAAACGGCGGTCGTCACAAATGACCGACCTTGTCAAGACTCATAAGCAGAATGCAGTCTGCGACTTTACGGCCGACCCCCATTAGCTTCAACAGCTCCTCTCGAGCATGCGCAGTGCTCATGCTGCGAAGCATATGGAGCCATCTTTCTGGTCCTTCCTTCCCTTCTGCAGATGGGCCAGTACCATGTGCGTCCCCAAGCATTTTCGCAGTCTTCTGAATAAAATCTGCACGGTAGCCGAAGCCGAGAGCGCGGAGCGTCGTAGCAACATCAGGCGCAGCGAGACGTGATGGTGGAGGGAAAGGATGATAGCTCTCAAGCTCCGGTTCTGGTGTTGCAGATGCAGAGTCAGAGACATCCGATTCAAATGGAGTAAGTATCCCGGTCGCAACCGGCGTGGGCGGCGGGATAGACAAAAGGGGAGGGGAATACTGCGAACAGAGTGACTTCACCATCTTCGTGATTCGGGTGATGTTATTGTTCGAGGAACATATAAACCTGAACGGAGGGGTATAAGCGAGTCTTCTTAAGGCGAAGAACGTGAGCGCGCACGAAATGAGGTTCTCCCATGGGTCTTGTCGAAGCATACGAATACCCTCAAACCTTCCTCTGAGCCCAGCGAAGACGGGATCCTTTTCACTCCATTCGTCGTATAGCTTGACGAGATCAATGTCGAGCTGGAAGTAATCTTGGAGCCACATCAACGTTTCGTTATCACCCGCAGATACCACTTCAGGCACTGATGAGTCCGGGAAGACAGAGCGGTAGAAGAGCGTATCCGGAGATTGACGAAGACAGACGACGCGATCCTGCAAACATAAGCGATACTCGTGGGAAGGATCTGATGGCAAGGCCGCATGAAGAGGATATATTGACCAGCGGAAAGATTGACCACATTTAAGGACGGCTGCGAGCGATAATTGAGCCAACGGAAGGGGGAGAGCGTGGAAGCCGAGTGGAACCGTCATCGGGTGAGAGCGAGAGATGACGCGTTCACAGACACGGACGCGACGCGGCCACCAGCATCCAACGACCACAGTTACTACATGGCCGGTGATGGTGCCTCATTTCTCCCTCGACTTCGATCCGTTTTCTATGCTCACTTCGATGAGCTCAGAGGTCCTGAAGTTGCATATCAAGTTCCCGAAGGCTTGATTGCCAGCTCTGCAGGGCCAATCTCAGGTGGAGCCTCGCCCATCCCATCAGGGAGCTCGCGCGCGTCCAGCATTATCTTTGTACACCCCGAAAGATCCGACTCCCGCATAAAAACCTCTCCTCACAAGAGTTCCCTCACATCCAGCCGCACGCTCCTCAACTTTGATGATATCTCCAAGTATATCATCGCTCAGAGTCCTCTCTGTGGGCGGCTCGTAACTTGCACCGCAGGGACATATAAGGTACTCGGGTTTCCAGTCGAACTATTAGGAATGTATGAGCGAAACTACTTCCGGTTCAACGTCTGCTTTGTGTTCGATGCCGAGGCGGACCTTAGCTGCTATGAACCTGTTGTCCGAAAGGTGAACCGCGTCCTGACAGCGTGCGAGGTGAGCTTGTGCTCTACGCTTGCTTCGCAGTATAAAGACCACATATATTCTGAAATTCGAAGGAAGAGTCGTCGTTCCTGTCGTCACCGGATACATCCTTCAAAATCCATGCTATCCTGGAGCAGCTTTACGAAGATTTGAACTCCTACTCCGAGACGTCTATCCCAATAGACAATTTCAACTCCATAGAGTTGAAGATATTTCCCTTCTACCCAAACCCGCCTCCAGTCAAAGATTGGATGGTGCCAGTGGCCCTCATCAACTTTGATAACGTCATGGAGCAGAACTGGGATCTGACCATGGCAAAGGTGGGTCCGCCCCAACCATTTATGCATACGTCCGTTGCGGACAACAACTAGGTTTGCCAATACATCGACGGCACCAACCACGTAGCCCGAATCGCGCACCTTGCAGGGTGCGATATCGTGCTAACACGCCAGGCCATCTCACATCTGTTGTAAGGAGACCACCCCCTCTATGTCAATATGGCAATACGTCCTCAGGCTGTCCTGTATCCTAGATATTATCAGGTCATCATGACCATCGACATATTCCAGTATTCGAACATGTACACGCTTCGCAAAAGCATCCAGTGGCTTGCTGATGAAGCACACGTGAAAGATGAATGTGGTCCCTTTGTTAGTAAAGAAGGTGCGGTGTGCCGGACACTCCTCGAGTCTGCTCGTACTTGGCTGACATATCTCATGGTCCAGGGAGGGCCATCCCAGACTGGCCAAAACTCCTTCATCTGTACTCACGGATGCGGCCGGGCAAGACTGTCTTTGAGTGGATGCAAGACCACGACGTGCGCAGCCTCGGCATCGATGTTAGGAGGTTTGCGAGCTTCGGCGTCATCAAGGCGCGTATTTTGCTCTGCCCAAAAAAGAGGGCAAAGTCTCATATCAGACGCAGGGCTTCTTACGTCGCGTACATCGCTGGCCAGTGCTCCTCATCGATGATGTCCAGACCGAGGCCAAACCACCCACTTTACCACCATCCCCCGTAGGCCGCAAGCGCGCTAGCAGCCTGATCGTCAACCCGCTCGCAACCTCCATGCGTCCTAAGCGGCGCACATCGGAAGTGTCGCCCGCCTTTGTGACTGTGAGCGCGCACTCAACGAGCGGCACCGTCTCGCCCCCGCCTCGCGCCGCCGAAGCATCACTCGGGACGCTGCGCCTGCGGGCGGGACCACCGAGCCCACAGACTGTTCGTGTGCGTGAGCCTCGTCGCCACTCGACGACCACACCTGCGTCTCTGTTCGAGATCGCGCAGGCGTTGGCGGCGCCGGCCGAGCCTCGTTTACAACATGTCGTGCGCCCCAGGCTGTCGCGTTCGCCTTCTTCTCCCGCAATGAAGACGCAGGCGAATGGAGTTGTAGCTGCGCCCACGCCTATTCTAGTATCGCAGCCGTTGGCATACCCGCCTGCGTTGGTGCCGCTGCTCGATGGGGAGCATCACACAGATGAGTTGTGTTGCCGCTTTGAAGTGGGATGGCCAACGTTGGAACGCTGGCTGGTCGCGGTGGGAGAAGGCTCGGGCGATGGGGACTTTGGCAAGGTGTTGATCATTTATCGGTAGTCTAAGCGTAACCACATGTTGACTGTAACAGTAAGTCTGACCGATATCCGAAAGCTTGTCGTGAGGAGTTGCGCGGACAATTATGCCTGCCATCCTCTTGACGGCTTGTGCACGATATAATTTTTGTGCGCGCGTGTAGTTCTCATGGCCTTCTAACACCCTGGGCTGGCGGTTCATATTCCCCACAGTCGCACCAGAACCAGCGGAAATTGCTATATCTAGGAGCGGACCGGTCACTGTTATACCAGCGAACCCCGTAGCGGAGTCGCGTGATCATGCCACTGTCCGGTTCGTGTTAATGTAACCAGATCCGTAGCAAGAATAGAGAAGCTGGGACGAGTCGCTCGACCTATCGGCCGGAACGATCTTGAATGAAGTACCAAACGCGTCCCTCACATCTCTCAGGAACTGTATGCTGTAGAGAAACGTCTTAGCAGATTACTGGTCAGTTTATTCTCCGCTCACGTTCGTTCTGTGGGTTCTGCCATTCTGCAGCGCCCAACGTCTTCACTACCAAGCACCATCATTAAAAGAACCAGAGTTTGGTGCTTCTGATCGACACATCCGCCTCTCTCTATCTCACCAAGTAGAGATCGTGTAGCTTGAAGAGCTATATCCTCCGGCGCAACTCCAGGCCGTGACATAGCTTCTGCGCAATGAAAGGCGGAGGTCGTGGTTTCCGCGACAAGAGACAGGGCATATCCTGGGGATCTAACAAATCATTCTTATGATTCCAGCCAAGGAGGGACGTAAAGGTCGCACTTCCCACTCTCCTCGCCCTTATAGACGTCGGAGTAAAGGTAGATATCAGGGATGTAGCGGTTAAGCACACCCCGAGAAACCTCAATCATGCGATTAGAAAACTGTGGGCTGACGCGCACTGCGTGTCTAAGGCATTTTCAGATGAGCAGTGTGACTGGGAACGGGGTTGGCGTACGCGATGCCTCGTATGCGCTTGATCTTGCCGGGTTCAACAAAATTGAGGGTTTTGACCTGTTTCACTATTGGACAGAGAAACAGAACCTCGCCTCCTCCAAGTGGAGGTGAGCCTCGTTTCCTGATCTTCGGAGACGTTAGTAAAAGAGCGCGCCGGGAGGGATGCGTCACTTACTTTGAGTTCCAGCCCATCTGAAATTCCAAACGGTTCTAAGTGAGGAAGAGTAACAGTGCGTATCAGATCAACCTTTGACGGAAATAGTTAAACGAATACATCGAATCGTTTAGGGCAGACGCACAGAAAGATCCTTATCGTCCGTAGTGATGCCTCGCAGAGTCAGGGCGAGCGGCTTTTTCGAAAACGGGGCAAGCATAATAATAGGCTCCAAAAAATATCCTATAGACCGCGAAAGAGGACATTCGTGCACGACCTGCCCCCCAGAGATAATCCCAGGCTTGACGAGGATTGCGGTACCTAACCTTGTCAGTTACAGAGAAAGAAGAAAAAAAATATGATGACACACCTGTGAGAGATATTTCTATAACTGTCCCATTCGTCACCTTCTCAATTAGTCTTAGCAAGCTGACTTCATAGTCTGGTTCAATAGGAAGTAGTACGTTCGTTCAGTATTTATGCCTTCCACTTCGAGTTTGGGATAACGCACCACGAAGTCCTGGATCCTTGTCCCCTGGACGGATTTTATCGATCTTTATTGCTTTACCGCTTAGTATAGAGAGAACTAGTCGGTGACGAAAGTAAAGATGGCCGCTGTAGTGAAGAGTGTCCGCCGTCATTGCTCTTGCTCGAGGTCGAAGTAAATTTCGAGGACGTAATGGACGCGTCGTGATCAGTAAGTCACGTGAGTTGGCGGCCAAACGCGACTGACCCTATCATTACACAGTCCTTCCCGGCAACCTTCGACTTACTCCTCCGAGATTCTGTATCCCATGGCTATGGCCACCGCCAGTGCCCCCATCACCAATGGCTTTCACTATCCAGACTGGGAAGATAGGTACCATCATGTAGATCAGGTCTTGGATCGTCCAGGGCCACGAACAGATCCTGACTCATTCATGGCCGGAGACGGTGTAAGTAATCTCGCTATCAAACTCCTGACTGTCCTTTACGTGTCTTTACCTGTAGGTAAAGAACTTTCTTCGGACACAGTGCAAGATTCTTGTCATTGGCGCAGGTGGGCTGGGGTGTGAGATCCTCGCGAACCTGGCTCTGTCAGGATTCAAAGACATACACGTCATTGATATGGACACAATCGACATTAGTAACCTTAATAGACAGTTTCTCTTTAGGTGCGTGTATAGATGTCTTAGCTTCGTCCGAATGCAATCAACGCCCCTCTTCTTACAGACCAAAAGATGTAGGTCAACCAAAGGCCATCGTGGCAGCGGAGTACATCATGAAGCGTGTCCCTGGTGTAACAGTTACTCCGTGGGTCTACCTGAGTGTATTTCCTAAACTGCCTTAATGACGCTAATGAAGTTATTACGGCAAAATCCAAGACAAAGATGACGATTATTACATGCAATTCAATCTAGTCATCTGTGGTCTTGATTCGGTGGAAGCACGGCGTTGGATCAACGCAACTCTCGTGAATCTCGTAGATCCGGAGAACCCAGAGAGTCTAAAGCCGCTGATTGATGGTGGCACGGAAGGTCTTGATTCATTATCTTGTCGTTAAGCGGCCTCTGACCAGTTTGAAGGCTTCAAGGGACAAGCGCGCGTCATTCTGCCAACGGTAACATCGTGCTACGAATGTTCCCTCGACATGCTGAATAAGCCTACTACCTTCCCTATCTGCACAATTGCAAACACCCCCCGTCTCCCTGAGCACTGCATAGAGTGGGCATCCGTACTAGAGTGGCCAAGACTGAAAGGCGGTACAGATTATATTGCTTCCAACGACAAAGCACCGTTTGAACCATTTTTTACAGAGACAAAACTTGACACGGATAACCCGGAGCATATCCAATGGCTGTACAATGTCGCTCTAGAAAGGGCCAAAGAGTTTAAGATTGAAGGTGTCACGTGGTCATTGACACAAGGTGTCGTTAAGAACATTATCCCCGCAATCGCATCGACCAATGCCATCATCGCGGGTATGTAGCCTCATCGCCGTCCACTCATGAACTCACCATCCGCTAGCATCTTGCTGTAACGAGGCGTTCAAGATCGCAACCAGCTCAGCGGCGTACCTCAACAACTACTTCATGCTCATCGGTACAGAAAGTGTATATTCATACACGTTCGAGCATGAGAAGCGCGCCGACTGCCCAGTATGCGGCGGAGAGTCCCTCGAAGTCTCCATTCCGGAGAGCTGGACAGTTGAACGTCTCATTGAGATGCTAGTCGAGAAGCAAGACATGTGCGTGTCGTATTCGCTTCTTGCATTCCACCTGTGCATCTGACATCTACGTAGCCAAATCAAGAGGCCATCGCTGTCGACGCCAACGAAGCATATCTACTTCCAAGCACCACCGCAGCTCGAAGCAGCGACACGCCCGAATTTGGAGAAAAGGGTGTCGGAGCTCGTGCCAGACGGCGGAGATGTGACCGTAACTGCTACGACTCTTCCATTCAGCCTCTCTTTGCGCATCACATATACGTAAATTTGTTCTAACACGCGCCAATCATTATATGTTGTACAATAATATTTGTTATGCGCCGTTCTTCAGCGTCTAACACGCCCGGACCTAATATGGGGTTAGGGCTAGCTGAGTCATCAGCTGTGCTCTAACAATCACTGTTCTACCCTTTGCTGACCGAGCTCGACACCCTTTCTTCTGTTCTCCATCAACCTAGAGTCAAAATGCCACCTAAAGCCGACATTAACAAGGCTGGCTGGGAGCAAAGTGAATTCCCTATCCTTTGCGAGACATGTGCGTCTTTCTGCCCTCTCTGTACAGCACGGTTCTCTAAACTTAGAGCGGATTTTTTGCGACGTGAAGGCCTGGGGGACAACCCATTCGTCAGGATGGTAAGCACGTTCCGTCTCCTACTTTCTCCGTCGGACTCTGGCTCATGTATCAATAAGTCAAAGCAAGAGTTTGGGCGGGAATGCGGAACCTGCGCGCGTCCGTTCACCGTCTTCCGCTGGAACCCGGGCGCAGGCATGCGCTTCAAGACGACGGTGATCTGCCAGACGTGCGCCAAGACACGCAACGTGTGCCAGACGTGCCTGCTCGACCTCGAGTACCACCTCCCAACACAGGTCCGCGACACCGCGCTCGGAGTTTCGAATGAGGCTCCAACGAGCGACATCAACCGGGAGTACTATGCGCAGAATCAGGAAACCAAGGTGTGTCCTTCCGCCGTTGGTCGCGGTCCGTGTTGATGTAATGTTCGTACTTGTTGGGGGATAGTTTGCCGGAGGCGAGAACAAGCTGAATCAGGGTCGCGCGTCGTCAGCAGGTCGGGAAATGCTGAAGCAGCTGGCGCGTACGGAGCCTTACTACAAACGCAACCAGCCACATCTATGCTCGTTCTACGCCAAGGGGGAATGCAAGCGCGGCAGCGAGTGTCCTTACCGGTGCGTGTTTCATTCCATTTCGTTCTTTTTTCGCCCATGGTGTGTGGAATTGGCAAGCTGAACATCCCCCCCGGTCATATATATAGACATGAGATGCCCGTGCAGAACGAGCTGTCAAAGCAGAACATCCAAGACAGATTCTTCGGACGCAATGATCCCGTCGCGCGCAAGATCCTGTCAGGGCATGCCGAGAAGCAGGGCCTCAAACCGCCGGAAGACGAATCGGTGGTACGTCGCGTTCCAATTCCAATTCTCGGTGACTCAACCTGAGTATGGCTAGATGTCCCTATTCCTGTCTTCTTTACCCGCATCTGCCACGGAGGAGACTATCCGCACGCGCGTCATCAAGTCATTACTTGGTGTCGAACCCGCAGCTCTGCGCTCGGTGGTCCACGTGGCAAAGTCAAGGTAAATTCAGTCGATTCCGTCACGTTTTGAAATTTACCTGATGGTTTCTGTGCTTCAAGATGCGCATTCGTTAATTTCAAGGACCGCGTATCGGCAGAGCGCGCTGCCGAGGCCTGGTCAAATGGTCTCGACATGGACGGCGAGCGCCTTGGAGTACGTTGGGGACGGAGTAAAAATCCTTCTGTGCCGACTCCCTGAAGCCTCCGCTACAATGTACCCCTATTTACCAGTGCACACAAATACCGAGGTGAGGATGTTGCATGGCGATGGTGTAGCCCGTGTGAAGCACCGGCCTTTGCTCGGCAGCTGTGGGCACATAGTAGAATCCCATGCAAGGGAAGAAGAGGCGACGGAGGCTAATGGTGGAATGGGAAAGGCACACAGGAAAAGGTGCGAAGAATATTTAGCGGCACACAATAGGTTTTATGCAGGCGGAGCAACAGAACGGAAGAAGAAAGAAAAACGCGTGGGGTGAACAGATATCGATAGCATGAAAAAAAAATGGGGCAAGTATTAGTGGCGGGGATTCTGCGGCAAATACACGCGTTGCTCACTCGTAGCTATACAAAAGTCTATACAAGATATCAGACAAGAAGCAAGTGCACTGGGCGAGCTCGATTGCTCATTTCAACATTTCTAATGATAATGCATGCTGGATGGTGCTATACGTTATGGACGATGCGATGTGCTTTGAAGTGGTGGTGCGAAAGGCGAGACAAGTAGAGCGAAATAAGCCAATAAGAGTAAGGTGTAAGGCACGGGAGATGGAGGCAGAAGGAATCCCGAGACAGCAAGACGACGATGGCGTAACACATTTCACATACAGATACAGACACGTTAATTCTCAATGGTCATCGAAAACCGAGAAACATCCGAGTCCGGGAACTGAGAGCAATAACAGAAAACTTTGATCAGTTTGTGAGTATCCCCCGGGCCAATGTCAATGACTATTACAGCATCAGTCATACTGGCTCGCATTCAAGCAATCTCGAGCGACTCGCCCCAATTCTAGACGACATTCCTATTCCTTGATCAAGCTCCATCGTGGACAAAGTTCACGCATCATTCGACCGAAACACCTTTCTCCGCCATCAGTTCCTGAGTCGCGTGCCGGAGCGCCCTCGCTGAGTTCTCATTACTCGCAACTTGTGCACCTGCAGAAAACATCTTGATAGAAATACTCTGTAAGGTTCTGCCCATCTTCATCTGCCATCGCCCACAATGTGCCAATCACACTCCTGAACCCACTGAACTGCCACGCAGCAGTCGGATGGGGCACCTCGTCTGGCGTATTATCCTCTGTCCCGCAGTATGGCAAGCTGCTAGGAAGGCAAGTTCTGCCTTGGGAAGGTGAGCCTTGGCGATGCGAAGGTGTGAGAGGTAGGTGTTGTGCTAGAGCAGGAAGGATGACTCGAATGGCCGGCCCGGTTGCAGCAAAGTGCACCCAGGGGTGCGTCGGAAGGCAAGCGATCACGTTTTCCGGTATCGCTGCCAACCAGGATACAATACTAAGTGTTTCCGAGTCCACTCCAGGAAGGGATTCGTCTAGCTGTCCAACGACGAGTACACTGGCGGACCCTGATAAGGTGTGGGACCTCGACCTATCAACACTGAGAAACTTGTAAATGTCACAAAGGTATCGTCTGACCTCGGTGTCCGAAGGTATTGGTCCAGCAGCGTGAATTGGAAGGGAGGTCAACACAGAAGTTGGACACAACCAGATCCGGGACTGTTCTGGAACGCCAAGCTCGGTTAACCTGTTTGCAACGAGTTGGTGGGGGGCCCCACCAACTATACAGTTCCTCCAGGGTCTGTCGCAGTACACGATCATATTTCCTTGACTCTAAGAGTTAATTTTTCCGCGTTTCTGATAGCTGACGGGCCAGCTTTGTGCCCCCCTATCAAAGGAGTTTGTCGGAGTAGGGATATGAACAACTGCAGTAGATGGCTGGAGCGGACGATGAGGTCGGAATGACGACCACTGGGCTGCCAATAGCCGCTGTTCGGAGGTGACGAAAAGGGACGGGCCGCCGGAAATTCTCGAATCCCGGTAACGCTTGGATCCGCAGGACAACTGTTCGAGTTGCTCTGAGAGCCTGCGTTTCTCCGCTATGTTACGACTGAACGGGTCCTTTCTCCCAATCACGAAAACATCGTGGTCCGTACCCGCTGGGGCATCTCAATCGCTTCTTCACAGGCACCATATTCGATAGCCTATGACACGGCGTCCATCGGAGGACACCGCCAGTGCTCAACATCTCGGCCACTGATGTATTTGTGCCGAGTCTGTACTGTGTGACCTAAGTCTATGAAACGCTGGGGTAAGGGGAGGGCCTTGCGGTATGACGCACACTAGAGACCGGGTATTCGGCGGCAGATGGAAACAAAACAATGGACTCCTCGAGATGTTCTGCATTTCCAGTTCGGGAAAAAAGATATTCCAAGTTACAAGCCGGGCTAGAGAGACAGTGGAGACATCTGGATGTCCTTCGGGAATTGAAGAAATCGAAGTTCGGTAGTATTTGATCGCGTCGGTGAGATCTTTCACTGCGCCACGGCGCTCAATGCGGTATGAAAGGAAATGAAAGGAACACCACAAGAACACGATGAATGGTACGTTCAAGGGGATGTCCAGATTTGGGCAATTTCAAAGCTTCGTGAAGGTGTTCAATTGCCTCTTCAATGTCGCCCATGTCAGCGGTCCATATATATCGTGTTTTCAGACTGATGGTGAGGCACAGTAGCATCTCCGCAGTAGCATCTCCGGACGCATTGGGTCCCCTGGAGGTGTGAGAGCTAGAGATTCACGGTTGAGGTTAATCAATTCCTTCAAATCTTCTCATTCTATCGACAGGAGCGCAAAGACATAGGACCCCCGAGTCCAGCCAAAGGTCCAACTAGAAGGGGTGACCTCGGGGAAGGAGGCAAAGAGAGGTACGAACAACGCGAGGGATGGTCCAGTGGACAGAACGTGAACACAGCACGATAATGGTTAATAGCCCCGATGAGATGTTGTGCCTCGTTCCATTAACTTCCTTTCCTTTCCAAGCATTTGCTAGATTGGGTGTGATGCCGCGATAATCATTTGTGCCTGGACGGACTACGGTGATGATATGTCGGAGTAACGAGATTGCATCCTCAACGTCCTCCAGTTGCCCTTCAACTTCGGATTTATTGTGGAGGGTCGTAGCAAGGCTGTTGAGGACACCGATAAGCCTAATGCAAGCTCCGTCTAGCATGAAGCTGTAGAGGTGGCGAAGGTATGAGATAATGTGGTCCAAGTCTTCCCTCGCCCCAAAGTCGACGAAACGGCTGGTCGATGCGTGCGTCAAGTTGTAAAAAGTGATAATGTATTGGAGGGGATGGTCCAATCCACGCAAAAAGCGCCTCGCCAAATTCCATGATAGCTTGGTCAAGGTCTCCCTTCTGTCGAGTAGCCCGGTAGCGAGAAAAGTGGTAAGTCGCGATATTGTGGGCAATCACAGCGCGATGGGGACGTCGGAAGGGGAGAGCAGATGCTCGGATTCGCCAGATATTGACTTGTGAGTCGACATCGTTTGATAAATCAGCCAGTCGGAGCGAAAATCGGGATTTTGAGGATCCATGTGCTTCATGATGGCCATCGGTGTTGAGTGATGCAGTCATAACTTTTGGTAACCAAAGTCGCGAGTTCGCACGCTAGGCTAATGCCTGATCCTTCCGTTTCCATAGCGGAAGCCGATTGTCACTGTAGTACGCTGGAATACCTTCCTTACATTTCTCCTGTTCACTCATTTCAGCTCTGCACTTATGAATAAGGGACGCGTGCGCGAGTAAACCAAGCCGACGATGATCTGCGTACCCTGCGGCGCGAGCATGACGATGTGCTTAGAGGTCTCAATGCTGCTAGCAAAGGTCTTGGGTTGCGGAGGTGGACAAGTGCAAGTCAGAGGTGCGTGCTCTGTCGTACATCTCCCTTCGTTGTATGCTTACGGTTACACCCACGGCAGGAGGATAGAGCGTTGATCGTGGTGACGCACACGTCCGCTCAGTTGGCTGAGTCTACAGAATTCCATCTGACTCACGCGTTCGATTCAGAATCGCCATCAAGGAGAACTGGTCACCTCCGCCAGGAAGGACAGGAATGGAAAGACCAATGTCTGCGCCTGGAGGAGACCCTACAAGGAGAAATCGGAAAGATCAATTCCTGCGAGCCGATGCAGAGCGCACGTGCTTTCCTAACTAGTACGCTAGCTTGACAACATATCCTCTTGCTACCCCGACGTGGTCCTGCTATAGGCTACGCTCGCACACATTCTAAAGCGCGTTCCAATCCCGACAGTCGATTCGTCCGCGACGCCATCTGCTACAAAGCGGTGCTTCCGCATCACCATCAACTGCACGCGTTGACATGCATCAACTGAACGTGACCACTACCCTTACCCACCCTCGCCCACAAAAGCGCCGCCACCCCTGCGGGTGGTCCGCCGGGTCCAGGCAGTAATTGAATCCCCGTAACAGAAGCGGAGGAAGAAGAAGAGGAAGAGTGTTTTAAGCTAGACGCTGAGTGGGTGCCGGACGCCGCGGTCTTCCACCCCACATGGACGCGCATCGGTGGCAGCGACGCAAGTCCAGCGCCGGCTGTCATCACAGAAGCGAGGTCGCACCTTCAGAATATGTTGATGGGGGAGAGGAAGCACAATGGCAGTGACGAACAGCGTCCTGACGATGAAAAGAGGCCCCACAGGTAGAATTCGGGGCGTTGGGTACCACATCTGGCCAAAATTGGCACCCACGTTGCCGCAAGCGATGCGCAGAATTCAGTCATCCGAAGCCAAGTAGCCCCGATCCAAGGCGCGCCGGGATGATGGCAGAAAATCTTGTTTCCATTTGAGCACGCCCGGTGGTGTCTCTCCCTCCAACCATCCGGTAAATATACGAGCTACCCTAATTCAGTCGGGAGATTCTGACCACGTCTTCTGTAATCTGTGACGACACGGACATGATCAGCCGTTAGTGGTTGCCTCCACTCCCGCCGCCGCTTCATAGATGTCATAAAGCGTGTTTCTAGTATAATTCGTTGTGATGTATCTTACACCTTGCGCTCTACAAGCATTTTGCAATATACACGAGAACATCGGGGCATGAATGGCGTGATAAGGGAAGTGCGATGCATTGTTATGACGGCACTAAGAAACCTCCAATAATAACGGCACCCAACCACGTCGCAATTGGCATGATGCCGGAGCCCGCCGCAAGAGCCCAACCGAAGTTGATTAACCCGGGTCCGGCTGTGCATCAAAATTGTGACCGTCAGCAGCAAGTCCAGAAGCAAGAGAAGGTGGTTGGCGGACTCACGACAGATGCCCTCCATCCCCCACCCAATACCAAACAACGCCGCGCCGGCCAACAACCGCGCGTCGACCCTGCCTTTTCTCGGTACGCGCACCTTCCCGACGCGATAGAGCAAAGACGAGAGTGGCACCGCGCCAATAGCCAAGTACAAGAGTGATGAGTCGAATGCGGTGTGTGCGGGGGTTAGCAGGAACGCGAGGACGCGTCGCTGGTCGGAGAGATTGGACAGGCGTAGGGCGAACGCGAACGCGAACGCAGTGCAGAACGCGACAGCTTGACGCGCACGGACGCCCGCGTTAATCACACGCGAGGCGGCGAGGGTCGAGGCAAGCGCCGCGCCAATACTAATGAGAAACGCGCTTCCGTGAGCACCCAGTGAAGTGTCACCTGGCAAGGCGGCAAGCGCGCCATGGAAGAGGCGCGCAGTGAGAGAGGCTGTCATACTGAATGTCGTGGTTGCGGTGATAGACCTGGAGGGCGCGATTGTTATCGTGTAAGCTAGAAGGGAGAGGGGGAGGGGGGCACATGACTAGGGGAATTAGAACCACGATCGACTGACCTGATCGAGAATTGTGACAATCCGCAAATCATATGTCTGCGGGAGAACAAAAGTGAGTGTGTAAAAACCTCCATTTTAATCGTCAGAGAAGGAAACATCTGTACCCGGATGTGCAACCATTGCTCATCTATGCATAGGTATCGGGTTAATGCCATAATACTTCTGGGGAACAAATCAGGACGCACCTTAGCGCCTACACCGACGAGTAGCCCGGATAACACCAGGTGTAATGGGGATGAGTTTTGCAACATAGGCTTTCCACCTTCGATCGCAGCAACGGCTAAACCACCAGAGATCAGGCCGAGCACAGATATAGCGTCCTCTAGATTCCCGCGCGCGGCGCCATGGATGAAGCCAGAGACACCAAAGGTATTATGATTGAGAGAGAGGAACGCCTGCACGGGGAAAGCGAGGCCAACCCCACCAAGAAAAGACTGGAGAGGAGTAGGACCGGGCAGGGACATGTACAGTAAATGTACAGTATGCGTTGGGTGGAAAAGAAAAGTCATTTTTTGACAAAGTGAGTGAGACAGGAGATATTAAAAGCACATCGGAGAGGTACGCGGAGAAACAGGATCGTCATCTCTGTCCCTAGAAGATCCCTTTTTTCACAGAAAGTAGAGACCCCTTGACCAGATCTGAACTCTTGGCACACAAACGTTCTGACTGAAACGGGCCAAATTGGACATGCCAGTTGTGAAATGGCGCGTATCTAGACTACGAGTATGAGAAACCCGTCCGCGTGACATTTATTTCATTCAGAGAACCACTCCACTGGAACGGCGCCGCCGGCGCGTTGCCCAATTCCCCCTTATACGTAATGCATTCTACGCCCACTGGAGCCGTCATCAGAAATGGATATCTTCTTCCCGTGGCGGTGGGAGTGGGGCCTCCACAGGTGACGACCTGTCATGCCACAGATCTGCCAGCGTGGTATGGTCCCTCATCAATCGCATCATAATTCTCCCGGCTCTCCTCCGCGATTAGAACCCCTGCCTTAACCATTGACGACCCCCTAGGTTGTTTGACTTCTTCCCGCGGTAGTGCGTACGGCGCAACCGACAGATATTAATGCATCACTTGCATGATCCGCGTAGATATGAAAGAAGAGCAGGCAAATATTCATCTATATGTGCGATAACGTGCTGCACCGGGCCGGAAATTTTAATTCTCACGATACAGCTAGCTTTCGCAGGCACTCACCTTGGTATGTTTGACCGCGCACCGATCTGTGCGGTATGCAAGTCTGTGGCCAAACCGCGATACATGTGATACCTGGAGTAGACTATGCTGTCGTGCCCTCGGTGACGTCAGCAGGGAGACAAGAATCCGTATAAGGGGGCGTCTGGCCGTGAGAGGGTCACGGTCTCAAACGCGTTGGAGATGTCTTCCGAGAGTCAGCCGTTCAAGCACAAGTGGGCAGGAGAAGAAATGTTAGATCCTCTCTCTATTCTCGTACAGGTCTGCTGTGCTGTCACCAGAGATCCGCAAAAAGGACGAATCCCTTGCGAAGAAATGAGAAAGAAGAGGTAGAAAACAGATAAGGAATATCTCTAAGCGAGATCAACTAGTTTCTGAATCAGAAGCCGTCCAAGGGCCCGCCATTGTAGGACGGTTGGAACTGAGAATCCCAAACGACAATCACGACCGTGGCCTATAATGAGTGCACGTTGTCGATAAAAGTAGTAGTTGTCCGTTCCTAAATTATACGGCATACATGGGAAAGATCGTCCGAGAGTCCGGTCACGGTCATAACTATCCATGTCCAGTCGGTACAAGGTCTAACATCTACGACCCGAGGCCAAGCTGTTTCAGTAGACCCTGATCAAAAAAAAGGGTAAGTCTCGAACGGAACAGATAACAGAGCTCATGGGAAAACTGACCTGTAGGGTACTTGCCGAGATGGGACAGACAAACGAAATTGGGTTGCTGATGGTTGGAGAAACGGTGATAAAGAAGACTTTAACGCCAACCGTTAGCTTGTAATTTACTGTCAAATCTTGCTGTTTTGCGCCGCATTTATTCGCGAGGTCGTCAATTATCAAGCGGTTCGGGTCAATGGACTCCGTGTAGTCAAGCGTGAACGGGAACGTGAACTTCGTGGTGGCACGTGACGGCAAGTTCACATTGGTGAGCTTCCCGTTGCCAATCCGTGTGTTATTGATGGGATAAAATATCTGCGTCCACATCAGTTTATGGACGATGTGGAAGGGGAATCAAGGCTCACGTCGGCGTTCACGTGTGTGATTCTTGCGGAGAAGTAATTTGGGTTATCGACTCTAAAAACAAGGGCATAAGTGGTGCTATGCACGGAGTGAAGATTAACTGCCTACTCTACGGGAAGGCCCAAGTTAACTTGGATCCCGTCGTTCAGGGAAGTGACGCCTTGGGCGACGACTGGGGACTTGAGATAATCTGGCATCAGTCTCGGCACAATCTATGAGCACGACGCCAACGTACTGAGCCAGCGTTACCTCCGATGATAACATTTGGGGGTTGTATCCACTGGAAATGGGGATAAACATGTGATCGAGAGGCACGACTATGTTGACGCACCAATGCGAGAGAAAGAACAATCCCGGTAATGAGAAATAAAGTGATAAAGACGGTGCAAAAGAAGAAGCGACAGATGCATCGCGGTCTACTTCCCTGAAACGACGAATGAATGTCACCACCAATGACGTAACAAGCTCGCACTCACCCGTGCCCAAAGGGGGCGACCCTGCTGATATCTCCACGCCCGTAGATTACGGGTGCTCCTGCCGAAAATTGTGAACATGTCAGAGGGTACACAGTGTGCAGGTAGCCGATGCACGCACCTGGGCTCCCGGGGAGTAGGGTTGAACTCGTCGGGGGAGGGAGATTCGTCTTCCTTGGTGGTCTGTCTGATCGGCTTCACCGACTGTGTTTGCGGCACAGGGTAGCTCGGTTCATCTTGATATGGTTCTTGGAAGGCATTGTGATCATACGAATCTTGTGGACGGTGTGTGTTGTATGGATCGAATTGCGGAGGGTCATGGAATGTTTCGTGCTGTTGGCTATCACCGTGATACTGGCCGACACCTCCAGTGGGATATGAAGACATGACGTTTTTAGTTAAGAAAGGCAGCCACCAAGGCTCCGCAGTTTTTGAGCGCCATGTTGCCACTACAGCCCCAAGTAAACCTGAACAAACAGCCGTCTCTCGGCCGAGGTCGTAGCGCCGAGATGGCCGGAGGCCAGCACTGGAATGCAGACTGCGGACCTTCTCTTAGCCAACACGCAGTCTCGTTCAGTGTGGGCTGGGAAGGGACGCTCGAACGTGGGCAATCAACACATTACGCCGAAACAGGACCGTAAGACATGGTGCAAATATATATATATATTACGATGTGGCCGCTCTTCCATCGAGCGGATATCGATCGGTCATACGCTAGGGCCTCGGAGCTCGGAGTAGCGAGGAGTGAGTTGGATCATTACTTACTACTCTCTTTGTCTACACCCCGGGAATGCCTCAGATCATCTGGTGCGTTCCTCCGGCCAATATTCAGATAGTGGCCGGGGCGAACGGCGCGAACGGAGCAACGATTACTGTGAGTAGTCGTGTACTCCTTGCGAGCTGTGACAGATACAATATGCTGCGATCGCACTCAAATGGACCAGCCAGCGCCAGAAAAGTGTTGTCATGTAAAAGCGACATCAATTGCTGGCGTGTCAACGCTTCTTGGAACCTTCCTGGATACACACACAACCCCACTGGCAGTCATTTGTAAAACCAAATGCGTTTAGGACGGTTCCCAATTCCTTCAGCTTTCCGATTCCTTCAAACATCCCCCGTTTTGTAGATGGTGGTCTATTGTCGGATGCCTGCCCGTGGGCGGGCAGCAGGCATTCGAACATAATATTTCCCAACGATCCAGAATTGGCGAAATTGGCTTCTTGTCGGAAACCATTTTCCGGCTACCACGTCTCTGAAGACGTCTTGCCTGGACACTCAATGGCATAGTCGAGGAGGTAGCCGGATTCTCTATCCGTAAGCTTCTAAATATAAAGGTAAGTGAGATGACCGCCACCTGTTTATCTAAGGTCACCGTCCCCCGTTTTCCTTTTCCATCTTTAATCCTACTGGATGATCTCAGTTCCATATGTGTGAGCCCTGCCCAATTGATGTAGTTCTAAGCTACAGCAGGTGTATTCTGTGGAATATATTATAGTGCAAATATTAGGCCTTGGAGGCCTAAGTGCTCCCCAGGGGAGAGCAGAGTGATGGCTTACACTGAGGACGATGGCATAGATACTAGTCTGGGGCTAAGTCATAGTGAAGCATGAGTTGACAAGACTTGTTGGTTCATCGGCATGCATCAAGAGGTGATTGAAGAGTATTGGACATTGTAATATTGGAAGGTGGGTCTACAATGCTGCACGAGACTCTCGTTTGTAAATAATATTAAAAAGGCGATGATGCAGCATAGAAGCCGAGCAGGGGAAGTGCGAAGATAAATACGATCAAGATAAGGAATTAAATGCGTTCAGACCAGACCACTGTGTATATGGGTGTGTCAACGAGAAGCGGTAGAGAACCGAGTTTTGGGTGCAATGGTACTCGATCTAATCATCGTGAATCACTCGATCATATTCAGCGTTGCCTCACCCGACTTTTTTACAGTGACCTTGGGGAGGCCACACGCCCGTCGCAGCGCGCTCAACAGAGGCTGTGTGAACACCACCGTCAACCAAACAAGCACTTATTCAAACGATACGCGTCGTATACCGTACGTACGCCAAGGCGCTTGATTTTTACAGGAGAACGGGTCGCCGTTGTTGCTGGAAGCGCGTCGATGGTTTTTCTGTGCTTTTTCTCTCTGTCGTCGTCAGAGTTGCCGTTGCACTGGTACGTCGGATTCGCAGTAGCGACCGCTGGTGGCGGCGTCGATACCAATGCCCGCGCTGCCGTCGCATGCTGCGCCCCGCACCCCTGCAAAGTGCTGCAGCCCCCACGCTCAGGCACGTACGGCCGCGTTGGCGGATCTTGGAAGCGATAGTCTACCGTTTCCTATCGCACGGGAGACAAAAAGGAATAATCAGCTGCTCCAGGCCAAACATTGCACAAGTAAAGATTTGTATTTCACCATGTGTTTCTTGTCGTGCGCCGGTGGCGATTTGGTGGTGGAACGCGGGTAGTAAGGCCGGTAGCGTCCACGGTGGGTGGGGAGACGCATTTTCAGTTGCATTTGCAGGTCGGTGTGGGCGTTTTGGACATAGCCGTAGGCGTACGCTGCGCTCGGGGGGTTCGCTTGGGTGGTCATGACCCAGGCGAACGACGGAAAGGGCGGATGGACGTGGGTGGGCAAATGTTGGCCTTTTTTGCGCATTATGTTTTGGCTAGTGGGTAAGAGAAGGAAGAAGGGAAAGAATGGGGAGGGAAAAAGAAGGGGGGATTGGTGGTGAGAGAAGAGGGTGTAAGAATAGAGATGAGAGGCTTGAAGGGCACCGAGAGAAGAAGCTGGCCGTAAGTCCTTTTGTACGGAAACCAATGGGAACGTCGAAAAGTCCCCGTGTTCTAGCACTAGACAGGGCCCGCGCCCGTACAGGCGGCTTTTTGGTCCCAAACTAAGTCCTATACTCTGGGTTGGCGCGCACGCGCACGCGTCCGTCCGTCCACCACCCCGTGCGTGTTCCCATTCGGGGAAGCTTTGTTTACAATTACCCCTGCGAGCGCTGCAGAAAACTTACGGATGCGGAGCCCCGATGCTGGTCAAAGCGACTATGGACCCCCGACAACTTGCAGATGATAGGAAAATATGATAACCGGAAGTTGATTGGAATGTGCGTCTTATCTCAGCTTGGGGAGTCTAAAGCTGTGAATGTGTAAACCGTCGTACAGGTCCGAGTAGTGATCGTTTTCCCTCGACTACTCGACAGCTGACCTCTCGGATACTGGCGCCATTATCGCAAGAACGACCGTAGGAGAGAGTGGAGAGACGAAATAGGGACGACGCTCAGATCGAGGGGATTTGCTTCCGAAGTGAGATGTATCATGCATTCGTGAGTGAGTGACACACACCGAATGAAGCTCAGCAAGCGTCACCACTGACCAAGTCTATTCCCATTTTCCACGCAAGGAATGCAATATTACGCAAAGAACTACAGAATTTGCTGACTTGTGGCCGCCGATGTGACGCATACGTCCTCTGACACCTTCGGATACGCGCCAACTGTCCCCTCTCTTTTCCTCTTTCCGCAGGCAGGGCCTATAAACTTGCGTAGGCTTCTTAAGAGCGACTTCGCCTGAGATTGAATCTATTCTAACACCCTCCACGGATAAATTCTTGTGACTACGGAAACCGAGGCAAGCAGCCAGCGACACCCATACCGGTCGGTAGTACTTCCCGAAATGGCATGCTGTGTCACAAACGCGACTGTGACTGTGACACGGCCAAAAAGGCCAGGCGAGTCATATTTCGTTTCGTTAGTTCCAGCGACAAGATCCAAGTCTCTAAAGTTTGATTCCTAGTCCAGTGTGACCAAAGCCTGAAGTGAACTCCAATGACTGCATCAAGTGATAACAAACGTAGTTGTGCTTCAAGCTCAACCAGATTGTTGCCGGCGTCCGCCAGCAAAAGCAGAATGGTCTGCCACACAAAGAAAATGGAACAGTGGACAGACGCTTGGAAGCGAGTGTGGTGGTATCAGAAGATTGGACTTACAGCACGAAGGGACAACAAGATATCTGGGACTCATCGGCGCCTTGATCTGGAGGCTGGTCACTAGGAGACCCGTGTTCTTAACGGAAGGGCTGACTTACGCCCACTGAGCTTGTACAATGGCCTTGGCAGGGAAAAACAGGAAGCCACCCTTGCGGCATACTTAATTGGTCCGATGCGAAAAGGGTTTGCTCGCTACCCAAAGACGGGAGAAAAATGCACCCGGACGAGATGTCGGCCGTCCGTCGACAACATACCAACGCCTTGCCCCAAGTTCTTGACGAGTCGGAACGGTCAAAAATCCAGGAAACGGGTTTTGTGAACTGCGAGGGTGTCGACGAGACAAGAGCAAGACAGATTCGGGGCCCTCCGGGTTGAATTATTGTTACAATCGGTAAAGTCTAGAAAGGCGATCGATGAACGAGAGAAGGTGATGAAGATTCAAGGCGCCTTGGTGAAATCCTGTCATTGCAGTTGTGGCTCGTGCTCAGAGAGGTCACCAATTCAATGCCCGCTCTCCAGATTCTGCCCAACATACAGTAGTCCCCACACACGCCTCTCGCTTATCTTTACTTTCTTAAAACCACGCATCTCACCGCCTTCAGTTGTTCCTGTGACCCCAATCTTTACTCCTGACCTCTTTTCTTACCATCAGGGCCCAGTGAATGTCGTGCCTCATGAGACGCAGTTGAGTAATGGTAATGGTGGTGTTCTCCCTTCTTTTTCCAATCGTCGTTGGATCCCAGTTCCCCCTATTTTGGTCTGCATTTCAACCGAAGGTCTTTTCAACAACACCACACCATCCTCCCGCAGATGGGAGCGTGTCAGCTTTCTGATCCAATCCGAACTTCAACAAATACATCTACCTGTCAGCCTTCATACCCTCCTCCTTCTACCCGCCGCGACACACCCATACAAGACGGGACAGCTGCGACAAGGCCTCAGTGACGACAACGCCAACTGATCCCGCATATTTTCATGGCATGAGTGAGCAGAGACACCTAAAGGGGCATCGACTACTTTGACTTGGTCACAGGGCACGGTTCATCGATGAATGGTTACTGGGGTTGGCACGGACGTTCAGGTGTTGGAGGCTGAGCTCTCCTTTCCGTTGATACACCCTCAGAACATCCAGGTGAGACCAATCCCTTAAAGTAATACATTCCCCGCAATAAATTTTTACAATGACCTGCTCCACAGATGGGCGGTGGTCCGATCTCGCACGATGAACGCGCTCTAAGCGAGCTTGAGCATATACTCAAATTCCCCGGAGTTGGGGCTTATTCCACATTCCCCACCATCCACATTTTTCAGGTTTCCTAGCAGTGGTATCCGTTCGTTGCGACGTGCGTATGCCGAGTAGCTCGTTGCACCCATCTGCGTGCGGCTTTCGCTTCGCGAAGCGCACAATAACTCATCACAATTACTCGTGCGAGATTAATCCAAGAAGTTGGATGAAGATCATGTCGGGGCCATCTCAATAGCGCGGAAGTAATTCAGCAGGCGTGCGTGGCCATTTCCCCATTGCGTTATCCAGTCATGCACCATTTCGTAATTATACCCACCGATATCACTCATGAACACGGAGGTGATGAGCCTGTCTTCGTCGTTGTGACCGCGGGCATTCGAAAGCCGCCCACAGACCAGACACACTCGATGTTGTCTAGTCGAGGCAATACCTTTGACGCTCGTGCGTAACCGCGGTGGTGGGCCTCAAGATATCATGCAAGTAGGGGATCCTTACCTCTCCGCCTCCGATAGGACGCAACGCCCTAACTTCCCTGGAGAAGGTCGCTCCATCCTATCTGGGCCTTGAATTCGGGGCAACAGCTGGCAAGTGCCTCATTCGTTATCGTGATGGCCGGGCGTCGTGAGAGGTACTTTACTCAGCGCGTGGCCCAGATCGCCCCAGGAACCATTGTGAAACGCCGCGCGTTGACTCGATATCATTACGAATGTCGCAGCGCCCTACAATTTGTTAGCACCATGGAGTAGTGCGTGGCAGCAGGAGTAGCGCGCATTCTCGCGCCACAAGCTCGCCACGGGAAACTGCACGCGCTGCCACCCAACCTTCCCCATTTCCCCGAATATCCGTGATGCGAAGACCTCTGCCTCGTCGATGGTGCAGTACACAGCTGCCGGCCAGCACTGCATGACATGATTGGGAAAGGTACGAGTTGTGTTCCCCCACCCACGCGGGGACTCGCCGAATTTTGATATCTACCGAGCTTGGTACGTGCGTTGCGAATCACTCTGTCGTGTCACCCTCCGAGAGCAGCTTGGTGGCGCGCCGTCGTTGCACGAAGACGGGAAACCCGTCGTGGGGAGTTTCTTGGCCAGAGTGGGATCATGGTCGGAGCTCGCCAAAGGCATGCCGTAAGGTTATTGGGTAGATTGCGACGTGTTTATTGGTAACGCAATCTCAGCATCTGTGGCTCCAAATACCGTCTGGTGCGTGGCAGTCAGAACATTCTTATCTGTTAATACGATCTGACTTTGTGGTGGCCGATCAAGGTTCCCTGCGATCGCGCTATGGATTATGACAGCGACGTTGACTGGCACAGGTGCGACCTTCACCTCAAAATACAGCATAGTTATTGCGTCGTCAACTTGGGTCATGGCTTTGACAGCGTCGGGTCTTTGCCGCTGCTAAATTAGA
>QLOZ01013467.1:235-17821 GCA_003314065.1 Lactarius sp. MG50
TCCGACCCATCGGGAGATCCGATCTTGTACCAGCTGGTACTAGTGAGACCGTGGCTGTCGGAATCATGTTTCCGGTTTCTCACGTCACCGGTGTGTACCTTAATTATTACCTTCTGATGTATTTCTTCCAAGCTCGAAGCGCATTTATGAAATGTCTGATCGTCTTGTGATTGGTACTGTATGTGTTCGGTTCCACGCTTCGCTGTCAGTTCCGTTGATGTGTTCCTTCTAAGTTCGAAGTAATATGGCACGTTCCTCCAGCTGAGCTCGATCGTTTAGCTTTGGTGACAAGGTTGATTGCGTGAATACCAATATTCTATCTTTCTTGGGGTTGAAATGCTTGACAATCTCGCTTTGGCACAAGTCTAGATGTTTGTCCATGCAGGAAGACACCGTCATTCAATCACCAAGGGTCAAATTTTCTTGCCTATCTGCCTGAATTGGCTTTGCAGGTGTTTTGGTACATCCTTGACCTTCGGTGGGTGATGCCTGTGGTCATATGGTTTGCTATGCTTCTCCCATACTTTGCGAATGGCAAACGATGACGTTAGAGCAGGTTCCTTCTTGACTCCGAGACACCGCTCTGGAGTATCTTGAGGCTGTAGAGAAGTACACAATGGAAACGGATCTGCGCCCTATGAATCCGCTACTCTGTCCTGTCCCCTCGGGATCGAAAATAACCGGTGGATTCCACCCTGACCCTGAAGCTGAGATGCCCACAATGGCAACGGATCTTAGAATTGCGACGTTGCGCCCATTTCCGTTGCATTTCCGTCAGTCACCTGGGTATGGACTGAGGTTAAGAAGGGTTTCTCCCGTGAGAAATGTTGTTTGTGAAGGCGTTATAAGGGTCTACAGACTGGTCAGAGGCTCCCAACTCACTCAACCTCATCTTTTCGAAGTTTGAACACTTGCTACATCATGGGAGAATCCCAGTGGTTCCAACCAACTGTTAGGAACAGGCTGTCACAAGCCATTATCTTGGCGAATTTTGTCATCCTATACGGAAAATTCTATGATATCAGTGAGTATCTCCATCACTTTCACTTCTCTCACTCCGTTGACGAATATCTTCCTTAGACAATCCATACAACGAAACCGTGAGCGCCCAGGGGACTAAAATCGAAAGCAAAGATCAGTATGAATGGGGTCACTGTGGTCGAGAAGCCTCTCCCAGTGGCACTGAGGGCAGTTTCGAAGTGCATCTAGTCGATACCGACGAAAAGATTGCGGAGATCTATTGGGACTGCCCCTACATTGGCGACAATAAACTTGAGAAACGCAACGTGAAGGAGGGTTACGACATCTCCTTCGATGGCTTCAGCATCCCCTCTGGTGCCTTGGGCAAGGGAACTATCAACGTCCGAGTTGATTAATAGTGGTATGGATAATATTATCAAAGGTTGCTCTTGCTAATTTCTGTCAAGTTTTCTTCTTAAAGGGTGGTCAAGTATGAGAAGGTTATGCATGCTGAGAACTGTCAGGGACCGGTTGCAGTTTCAACACACTGTTACACATGTGGTCCTTTGTATTTTTGACGATATCACACATGAATTTACTTTGTTTCATTAACGGTCTCATCAGCAAATTCCGAAATTTCTGAACCGGTCCGGCCTGTCTGAGGCTGAGGTCTGAGTAGCTTACCTAATTTTTCTCTGTCTTGCACTTACGGTGGGCAGGGTACGACGGGTTAGGGTTGCTGCCACCCGTAACTTACCTCTGTTAGACGCTTCCCCTCCATATATTTATCCCTAGGTCCAAGGCTCGAAATATCGTATATAAATCATTTCATATCCTTTTCTTTTCCGAGTCTTTTCTGATTGATCTATTACTATCTACATTTTTATCGACCCCACCCTTCCCACACCTCGTGCGGCGAGTCATCGGCCGTCCCTCGCGCGCATACAAAGGTAAAAGTAGCCTCTATCGAATTTCTTCCTTCTAGGTACATGATTCGTGAGTCGAGCGCCCTGACCCAGGCCGGGGAGTCAGAGCCCGTTAAGAGTCCTCTACCACAAGCTTGTCCAACAGTGCGTCCTTCTCTTCCTGGCTCATGGCCTTTATCCCTTTGGCATAGTCTTCCAGCTTCCCCTCTCCACCTCGGCTGTGCGTACACTCGCCTTTTGTGGCCCGCGCGCAGCGTCCCCCTTGGGTCCTTTCTGTGTCGCTTTCCTTCTTGATACAGGCCTTGCTGACGCGTTTGCAGAAGAAACATTTTCCTTCTTTCAACATTTTCTCTCGCTCCTCGGTACTCATGGCCGCCAGCTCGACCGTGTCCACGTCTCTCGGTACGACTTTGGACCCCGGGCGCGTTCCTCCAGGTTGCGGGGGCTTTCCAAGCGCTTGCCGCCACCACTTGCGATTGCGCGTCGGTGGGCCTCGCCTGGAAGCCGCCTAGGCTGGAGCGGATCTCCGTTCAGATTTCATGTTGACGGGTCGTGCCTTCCCCCTAGCAATTGTGGAGCTCTCTACACCACAATACGAGTCCAACGGCTCAAAAAACTGTAAGTATCCATGTGCTGTT
Organism: Lactarius sp. MG50; assembly: GCA_003314065.1. NCBI lineage: Eukaryota > Fungi > Basidiomycota > Agaricomycetes > Russulales > Russulaceae > Lactarius > Lactarius sp. MG50. The sequence goes on from QLOZ01013467.1 coordinate 2,760, forward strand.
GACGATAGAGAGGTCGAGGCCCTCGAGTGGGAATGGACCGCGGCGTGCCCCTTGTGCCTACACAAAGCAAGACCTCCCTATGGTACTCCCATTCCTGCTGTGATAGCAAGGATGACAAAACTGCCAAGGCAAGAAGGTGGGCTTCGCTGCCGTCTCCCAGTGCGTTTTGCGAACGCGGTAGAGCGCTCTTTTTCCTGATGCGTTTGTTGTCTACCCCTTTTACGTGTCTGTCTCACGTGTTCGGTACGGGTCTCATTCTCACTTCGCCCCTACTGTTTGTGTTGTTGTTCGGCATCATCTGTTGGCTCTATTCGTCCATAATGCCGTGTCTCTGGGTGCCATAGATGGGCTTATGTTCTCACACTGAAATTCCATCGGACCCGTGCGAAGCAACGAGTCATAATATACTCAGGCTATAACTACCCACGTCTACTAGCACGACGCATGTTTCAGTTATTGTGTCAATCCCATCATGCGCCTTACTCGGGCTTCCTCTAGAGCCCTCCTTCAACAACGGTATGTGACACATGCATCCAGTACCCTCCGCTAACTTTTCGAAGGCGAGGCAGTCCCAGTGATACCAACCGATTACCTAACATAATAACAATCGATAAACTCCCCGACGAGATTCTCTTAGAGATATTCGATTTTTATCGACGTGGCTTCGGACCCCAGCACAACTATGAAAACGCTTGGAACGGCAAAAACGGATGGTTCAAACTCGCACATGTGTGCCAAAGCTGGCGTCGCGTCGTGCTTGCCTCACCCTCCTCTTTACATTTGCTGCTCATCTTCACGCCGCGCTCGCCTCAAAGGGCAGCCATGCTGACTCGTCTCCCCCCCTTACCGGTTTTTATCAATTACGGCTCTGGAGCCCAGAATATTAGGGAAGATAATCGTGTGCTTTCTGCACTCAAATATTCCACTCGTGTATGGGGGATTGCCTTCAGACCGTCACGTATCGCGCCGGAGATGCTCTTGAAGGTGTTGAATTACCCATTGCCTGAACTGGAGAGCCTTGAACTTGACCTTTCGACTGACGTGCGAACTCGCTTTCCGACTACATTCATTCAGGGTTCTGCCCAGCGTCTGCGGCATCTCAAATTGTGGGGTGTACGGCTCTCATCCCTGTCCCAATTATTATCATCTACAACAGGTCTCATCGGCCTCTCTTTAGGCACTGACACCTTATCCTGTCCGTCACCGCCGGTGTCGCTCCTTACCCTTCTGCAAGGGATGCTAGCATTGTGCCGTCTTGAGCTCAGAATGTGGTACGCCCGCAACGTGTCATCGATGTCCCAACACCTTCCACTAAGGCAGTCCGGCTCTCGCACCTGACATATTTTCAGTTTTCTGGCCACACAGCCAACCTGGAGGGGCTGTTGGCTCGGTTGGCCACCCCATCCCTACAAGATTTCCGCGTTGACCTCTATGATTGCTACTCCTTTCCATCCTCCATGCCAGTGCCGCACCTCTCCAGGTTTATCCACGACATGGACAGACCGGTTTTCGCGGCCAAATTCGAATTTGGCACATATGACCTCCACATCTCCATGTCGCATTCCCTCCCTGATCTCACGTCCAACATCATCTTACCAGGGGGGATTCCATTAGCGCAAATCAGCAGCATGTTTTCCGCTGCAGTTGCCACTGTTCAGGACCTCCTCATTACAATATCGCGGTCCTTCAGAGATCCCACTGAATATCGCAAATTCCTTGAGCAGTTCCATAATGCGAAGATCCTCCGACTGCGACCCGGACTAGTATCCGACATTATGGGATCCCTCCAACTGGACGATGGAGAACCTGCCTTGGATGTTCTACCCGCACTTGAAGAGATTGACCTCGTTGGCGAGGACCAACACGCCCACACGTTTGGCAACTTTGGGCCATTTGTGGCTGCGCGGCAACGGGCGGGTCGTCCTGTGAAGGTATTCTGGAACACACAGCAGGTACTCCCGGAGCATTTCTGTGATACTAACGATTGACCACGATCATGTTGGGTCCGGGGTCGGTACAGGAGGGATTACGGACTGCTATTGGTGGCTGATCCAATCTATGCGTGCCAGTAGTCGGTGGGGTAGTAGATCTTCAAGTTTGTGTACTTGATGTTATGTTTACCGAACGGACTACTCTTTGCAGACTGAATACTGTACATACAGTATGGAGCCGGGTGCTTCACGCCTTATTGTCTACTACGTACCTTTTCTCCTCCATTTGGTATAGTCTTGCCAATCACTCGGATCTTAACAAGTTGATGTTCAGGTAGGTAGGGTTGTGAGCTTGTGAGCAACCCATGCCGAAGGCATGGTCATCAACTTGTTGGCATTTATAAAAAGGCAGTGAGCTACTATAAGAGACCGTGAATGTCCAAGTCGTGCCTCTCAGGCCGACACTCGGGCATTTTTCGGGCCGGTCCATCCATCGGCACGTGGACATTTCATCCAAATCGTCCAACGCACTGAATGTGTGTCCCCATGCATGGTGGCCATGTGGGAGGCCCCAAATGCGAGGCAACTACTGACAAGGCGAACAGTCTTTGAACAGTTGCAAGGGTCCTTGAATGCCTTGATCGTTGGGGTCTGACCGCCCTTGCATTACCCCCCAGTATATATCAGAGCCCCTTACGGCTCTTGATTGTTGTTGTTTCCCTTAAATAATCCCAATAAGAATGCAAAGGAAGGAATAAAGCTACTAGAATCAGCCAAGTACTGTATAGTAAGGTCGTTTTGACAGTTTTGCCGTTCCGCCACCGTGAGTACTCTTCTCTGTCTAACTTGTCTCCTCCGATCACCCCTTCATGGCCAAAAGGGATGAAAAACTAGACCTCCTACTACCTATTGCATCCGTAGAAGAAAACCGTCCTCGAAAGTCCAGATGGAAGGTTCTTGCACTTACCGCCCTGCTCGCCTTCGCGATGATGTTACGTTATACCGATCACGGACCGTCCCTATGTCCGAGACGTTTACATGACGCATATCTTTCGAGTTGTCCCCAGTCGGACGCCCTCTACCCGGATCTCCATGCGCAGCTCTGGGAGAGTCTCGGAAACGAGTTCGACCAGGATGCGTTCACGAAGAGAGCGGTGGACTGGCTTGGAGGCGCGGTGCGCATTCCGTACGTCGCTATTGCCCTCGCGATGTGTCGTTTTCTAAAGGCTGTATTCCGAACAAAGCACGGAATCCTATGACGACATGGACCCTGTTGGAGCCGATACGCGGTGGGAGGTCTTCAGGCCATCCCACGACTATCTCCTTCAGCCGTTTCCCCTTACGTGCGTGATGTATCTATTCCCGAAAACCAATAGCCTGAGGGAGTGGATTATAATCCGGTTTAAACCAACCAAAATACTCTTACACTGACCTAAGTCAACACATACGGATTGCTCTACGAGTGGAAAGGCTCAGACAGCGGTCTCAAATCTCTTCTCTTAACCGCCCATCAGGGTTCGCCCCCGGCACATGTCAACTACACCCTCTCCTCCTGACTCCTTCGATACGTAGATGTTGTTCCTGTTGACCCCGAGACCGTCGACCAGTGGAAATATCCTCCCTACTCTGGATACTATGACAGTACGAACGACTAGTTGCACCATCAAGTGCTAGGTTACTTACTAGAGGCTTCTCCAAGTCGAATTCATCTAGGGCAGAGGGTGTATTGATGATTGATTGGAATACTGTACGCGTCTCCTTCTGCCCTACCGTGCGGTAGCGATAACATCAAAGCAGCTCATCTGTCGAGATTTTGCTTGAGAAGAACTTTAAGCCTGCTCGTACCATCGTTCTCGCTTTTGGCTTTGATGAAGGAGCCAGCGGCGTGATATGACTTTTCTATACATGTCGTGTGGTCCCAACTCTGCCGCCGACAAGTTGCGGGCAGCCTATCCAGGGTAATGCAATATGGCGAAAACTCTATGGCCCTACTTGTCGACGAGGGTGGTCAGTTCCAAGTACATATTCAAGGCACTGAAGGCATCCACTCATCCTCTTGATAGACGGGTTTCACGAAATAGGCGGCTCTATTATTGCTATGCCCGGCATCGCCGAGAAAGGATATTTGGATATCAGAGTGACTATCTCGACTGCTGGTGGCCATTCCAGTGTTCCGCCTCCTCATACTGTCAGTTTCACTGTCTTCTATAATGCTTTGTTTAATCATCCTTCGCAGAGTATCGGTATTCTATCGCGTCTTCTAGTCGAGTACGAAGACAAACCAATCGAAGCTCACCTCGAGCGTGATACTCCCATTTACAGCACCGTGCAGTGCGTAGGCGAGCATGCCAAGAGTTTCCCGGAATCCCTGCGTGCTCTTGTCAAGGCATCGGGACAATCTGATGGGGCTCTGCATAAGCTGGATGCGGAATCGATTAAAAATGATGCCTACAAAGCGCTCATCGGTACTACACAAGCCATTGATCTCGGTGCAGCAACGCGATACTGTACTGACGTCCTGAAGGACTTGGCAAAGGAGTTTAATCTTACTTTCACGGCTTTTGGCTCGGCAATCTCCCCGCCAACTGCAGGCTCGCTCACGCTGACTGTGGCTTTGGAAGCTTCAGAGCCGGCTTCGGTCACTCCGACCGATAGGGACTCGGCACCATGGCAGATATTGAGTGGGTCGATCAAGGCAACTTACAATGCTCAGCGGGATCTCGAAGGTGCAGACAACATAGTCATGAGCCCTGGAATCCTGAATGGAAATACGGGTAGGTATAATTGTCGAGTTGACCTTCACCAGAAGGCTAAAGTTTACGATGACAGACACGGGGCCCTATTGGAAGCTCACATCCCACATCTTCTGCTACGCTCACTTAGACACGGGTAACGGTCTAGCGAATGAGGTCCACACTGTCAACGAACGTACGCCGCATCCTTCCGATTGAAATTACGATTGCTAATAGCTTGGCAGACGTCCGAGCTCGGAGCTTTGTGGAGATAATCAGGCTCTTCACTACATTGGTCAACGCTGACGAGACCACGACATTCTAATGAAAGTTCTACCACGAAGTCAGGTCAATTTTCGATTAAAGTTCCCACCCTCCAAAGTGGCGCGACATGGCTTGGCCATGCATAGGCCACACATCTCACTATTGGGACGCCACACCAGGCTCCAGCTTGGAGGTGGTCACTGTATATTTGTCTGTGATCTGGCCACCGATGTACGTTACCATCCCACGGAAAGTGGATGTTGTAGGGAGCGTCAGGTGAGGCTAACACAAGCGTGTTGTCATGATTGAGTTTGAGCGCCGAGCTCTGCGTGGGACCTAAGCTCCGTTGCGTTCAATTTGTTTGCATGTTCGTCTGACATCACTGTAGTGCCAGGCCGATGCCCCCGTGAGCCTGAGCAAGGCTAGGTGTCCTCATGTGGTCGACAAGAGGTAAGTCCGGGTCAGGCCAGATGAGGACGAACCGAGACCATACATCCACTCCGTTGCTATCCTTCCTTTAACCTGTGCATTCATTCTCTAGTTGTAATATTTATACGCCGAGTACGAAGCAGTAAATACCATGATGGTCCACCTACCTTAGCATTCTCGCCCCAAACATGGCCAAGTCAGCAATAGCACATCTCCAGCATCTGGCCGACAATCGGCGAGGCCCATAAACGCCCTTACGGCCTCCTTGGTCGTTGCAACTCTTACGTTTGTACGACGACGCGAACCTGCCTCCATCACTCGACCGCAGCAACTTTGTGCGCCCTGATTTCCTTAGCACGACATACATGGATATTGTCCCCCCCCCTGGGGCCCCGTGCAGTATGAATCACTAGCTAGTAGTAACATAGATTTGAAACAATGTTAAGAAGGCATTTGACCACGTGTACTGTGAAAATACAAGTTTCAAATTAAGTGTTTTTGCTTGACCCAGACCAGCCGCCCACACAGACGAAAATAGACTCATTAGGTGAGACTACTCAGACTGCCAGACGGAGACGGAGTTCAGACGTCTCAGGCCGGCCTCGGACAGACGGTTCAGAAATTCCGGAATTTATTGATGGGACCGTTTAGTGAAGGAACAAACAAACAAACAAAGTCAAGTCGTGGGTGATATCGTCGACAATACAAAAGACCATGTATGTAACAGTGTGTTGAAACTGCAACCGGTCTCTGACAGTTCTCAGCATGCATACCCTTCTCCTAGTACTTGACCACCCATTAAGAAGGAAACTTGACAAAAATTAGCAAGAGCGACCTTTGATAATATTATCCATACCACTATTAATCCTCTCGGACGCTGATAGTTCCCTTGTCCAAGGCACCAGAGGGGATGCTGAAGCCATCGAAGGAGATGTCGTAACCCTCCTTCACGTTGCGTTTCTCAAGTTTATTGTCGCCAATGTAGGGGCAGTCCCAATAGATCTCCGCAATCTTTTCGTTGGTTTCGACTAGACGCACTTCGAAACTGCCCTCAGTGCCAGTGGGAGAGCTTTCTCGACCACAGTGACCCCATTCATACTGATTTTTGCTTGGGATTTTTGACCCCTGGGCGCTCACGGTTTCGTTATATGGATTGTCTAAGGAAGATATTCGTCAACGGAGTGAGAAGCAAAAGTGGTGCAGATACTCACTGATATCATAGAATTTTCCGTACTGGATGGAAAAATTCGCCAAGATAATGGCTTGTAACAGCCTATTCCTAACAGTTGGTTGGAACCACTGGGCTTCTCCCATGATGTAGCAAGTGTTCGAACTTCGAAGAGATGAGGTTGAGTGAGTTGGGAGCCTCTGACCAGTCTGTAGACCCTTATAACGCCTTCACAAACAACATTTCTCACGGCAGAAATCCCTTTTTGACCGCAGTCCAGACCCAGGTGACCGACGGAAATGGGCTTTGAGATCCGTTGCCATTGTGGGTATAGTCAGAGTGGAGTCCACCGGTTATTCTTATTCGGTCCCGGAGGAACGGGACAGCGTAGGGGATCCATAGAAGAAAAGGGCGCCGGTCCGTTGTCATTGTGTGCTTCTCTGCGGCCTCGGGGTACAGTACTCCGGAGTGGAGTCTCCGAGTCAAATATTACGTCCTATAAGTGAATTCCATAACACTAGAAGCTTGAATGCCGTGTTTGATCCACGCAGCCTGATGAAAACACCTGCTCTAATGTCATCGCTTGCCGTTCGCAAGGCATGGAAGAAGTCTACCAAACCATATAATCACAAGTCTCACCTACCGAAGTCAAGGATGCATCCAAAACATCTGCAAAGCCAGGCAGATAGGCAAGAGAATTTGACCCTTGGTGATTGAATGACGGTGTCTTCCTACATGGACAAACATCCAGACATGTGTCAAAGCGAGATTGTCAAGCATTTCAACCCCAAGAAATACAGGAGATTGGTGTTCACGCAATCAACCTTGTCACCAAAGTTAAAAGATCGGGCTCAGCTGGAGGAACGTGCCATATCACATAAAATCCGCTTCGAACTTCTAAGGAACACATCAGATGGGATTGACAGCGAAGCGTGAAACCGAACACATACCAATCACGAGACGATCAGTCATGTCATAAATGCGCTTCGAGCTTGGAAGGAATACATCAGAAGGTAATAAGGTATCGACAGCGAAGCGTGAAATGGAACACATACCAATCACGGACGATCAGTCATTCTTCTAGTATGCAACGTACTCACCAGATGGGCCGTGAGGTGAGAAACCAAAAACATGATCCCGACGACCATGGTCTCACTAGTAGCTGGTACAAGATCAGATTGCCTCATGGGTCGGGATTATTAGTTACCAAAGAACGACAGTATAATACAGGGGGTTGCCTGCGAGGAACCCCCAAACAGTGTCGAAAGGTCACATTCCCCTCGACCGAGTCACGCAATCTCAACGAGAAACATTTGGTGTTACATCGGGCAGGCGATCGGACAGCGGGCATTAAGTTGGCAACAGTTAGAAAATAGAGCCCGTGATTCACCCTTGTGGATATCAAGTGGTCAGAATTTTAATAATAATAAGGCCCGATTTATTCGTGCGGAACACCATTACATAGCAAGAAGAATCTTGTCGGTCAAGGTACTCCCCTCTTTCGGAGAGGCGAGAGACCTCTGAATTGCATTTGTCGCAGCATCGCCACGCCCACATATTAGCCCTGATGGGACGGGCTTTTTGGGTCACTAGCTGGAAGGGCGACAGTCCGACTACGACCCAAATTAAAACTCACCAGGAACGTCGTTTCTCAACGATTCTCACAGACTTGCTGCTGGCTGCTCGACGACGCAGAGACCATCTGTTCCTGGATGGCACATTTGACCTTGCAGACGATGCTGAGGCGAGAGTGCTTGAGCAAAGCTGCGGGAACGCCGCCCAGTGAAACTTGACTACGCTTCTTAAAGCAAATGACTTGGACGGCATGTCCGAACCTAATAACCTGGTACTTTCCCCGACCTCAGAAGTAGCCTAGGAGGCCGCATTGACCCAGATCATCGTTCCGTTGAGAGACTCGGTTGCTGATGTCATCAAAATCAGAGGCGCGTCGAGTCCAAGCATTTCTGAGTCCAATCACGTCCCAGGCAGCCCATAGCCATGGCCAATGTACGCAGTTTATCATGAAGCGGCCATATTCAATTACCGTGACATTGCTTGACAAGTCCGCCACTACAAATTCTTGTTACATACCCAAAATCTACCAACAGAGTATACGAAAATTGTATAGAAAGCCCCGAAACTTCGTGATACGTAATCTAGCTTGCCTGCCAGGGCAAAAACTTACAAGAGACAACGCCAAGTAGGGGGAGTCGGCGCGAAACGATAGCGTAAACGGGGATGATTCTAGTTCTTCTAGTTCTTCTTTTTCCCTTCCGATTTGACAGACGGCCTCCCGCTGACCGTATATCCAACGGTACCTGCGAACACGAGGAATGCACCGCTCCAGAGCGTCCCCCACGTAACATCGGCGCCATCGAACAGCACCACACTGAGTACTGGGGAGACGGCCTTGCGCACGACCAGAATGAGTGTAACAGTCGGTGACGCGCTTCGTGAGGCGATTGACACCCGCTACGCAGAGGAGATGCGTGAACGTATTGGCTAGTAGCGCTGGCAGCACGGCCGGCAGGGTAAACTGCGCGGCAGCTAGGTGGAACGTGGCCGTGCCTGCATGTGGGGAGAATAGCGCATTGGCCTGCATGTTGATGTCGTGACGGACGAAAAAGAACACGGGCAAGGACAAGAAATCTAAGTAGAACATTGATTACTCCCAGACGTTTGGGGGCACGGCCGCCTTTGAGTTGAGAGATAAACGGACTTGTTTTGGCCTGGGGTGTACTGGGATGCGCTTCGTGTATGCAGCGTACGTTTTGTCCTGAACTACACCAAGGAAACCAGAAAGAACGAGGGTCAAGGTCAGGATGCCTATTTTCTTCTCTCAAGATGGAGCAAGCATCACGAGTGTCATCCCAGCTATGGATACACCCGATAGTCATTCAAAATGACACCGACTGCGACAACAAGCACCGAGAGTACTTGCGACATAGTACATCTGATTCGATGTTATAGAACAGCCTCAGAACTTGCGGAACAGAAGACCCACGATTTGCCGGATATCAACCATCCAATAAGCATAATGACAACAAGTCCGCCACTACGAAAAATGGTATGCACGGGCATGGAGATACTGTAGCCGAGTGCGAGGTTGAGGAGGGAGACGAAGTAGAGGGGTCCGACTTGGGTTAAGTGTTGTAGGAAGGGTATCTTGCGGGGCTGCGGATGGGGTATGGGAATGCCTAGGAGCCCACGAGTAACTGTGACAAGGGGGCCGAGAAGAGGGAGAATTGCGAGAACGTGATGAGGCTTCCGAACTTTGGGTATTCAGGCCCGGGAGTGAGGTGCTGATGCTTAGGTCAGCACCGCGACGTGAATGAGGAGGTGGGATGAACGAGAAATGCTATCTGCAGGACCCACCGAAAACAAGGCACAGGGTAACGAACCATTCGGCCATCTGTGCAGGCGACAACGGAAAGAATTATAATGTAAGCCAAAGGAGGACACAAAGAGATATCAGCGTCAAGTCCATGCCATGCCAGCAAGCAACCACTGACACCGTGCCGTCCGTCAGGGCCGCAAGACCTCAATGACGTAATAAAGTTTACCTCCGCACACTGGCCGGGCATGACCTCACATGTTCCATCAAACGCGCCCACAAGTGATAGATGGATGAGCAATGTCGGTCAACACCTATTATCAGGTATCGCGCATACTTCAAATCTACTTACAACCGTAGGAATTTACTATTCACACCAGGCGCCCTCTCCGGACTCATGTCCTCACTCGTCTTACAACCTTGTACGTGGCCTATCTCTCCTCGCCCGACTTGCCTCTCCTCATCTCCGCACTAGTCGACCTCATAAAAACGCGTCTTCAGCAGGGAGACGCTGCACTCAGGAATAAGTCCGTTGTGCTCGCCTCCACGGGAATAGAGCTGATACCCTTATATCCGTCCAGGCAAGCCGGCGCCGTTCGCTCCACCACCCGAGCGATCGTTTCTTCCTCCGGAATACTCGGTCTCTGGCGTGGCACATCTGCAACGTTAATTCGGTACTTTCCCTCCTTTCTTCCCCTTGATTGCATAGACATTTAACAGCAGCAAAATTCTGCCAGCAATGTTCCCGGCATTGCGCTCTACATGACCGGCTTGAGTCAAGTCCGCGGTTTCATGGCCGTCTCTCCCCTCTTCTCCGCGGTCCGCAAACGCGATCACGATCAACATACTTCCGTTCTCCCCGTATTAACGAACTCGGGGAATCTCTTGGCTGGTGCCACTACCCGCGTCACCGTCGGGTTCATACTAAATCCATTCTCCGTCCTCAAGGCGCGATACGAAGTCTGCAAATCTTTCCACATCCTGCCTATCATCCGCACTTTTATAACGCCCCTCTGCTTTCCCCTTCTTTTTTGTAGAGTAACGTGCACGCGTACGGCTCCTTAACATCCTCTGTGCGCTCAATCGTACGCGGCGGGCCTTCGGAGCTCTTTCGCGGGTTCCTTGCTTCGTCTTTGCGCGACGCACCCTACGCGGGTCTGTTTGTGGTCTTCTACGAGGGTATCAAGCACGAAGCTGCGTCTATACTGTCACCGTCATCACCCTTGGCTTCAGCAGCGTTGCACAGCGGATCTGGCGCTGCCGCCGGAACCATCGCGACGCTTGCCACGCATCCGTTCGATGTCATCAAGGTCTTCCTTTGTCTTGGCTTTTCTTTGGTGGGAGGTCGCACTGACTACGTTTGGTAGACGAGAATGCAAGTCCACAATGAATACAAGTATCGTGGGCTTACACGGACTGTCCTGACGGTGTGGAATGTCAGTGTTTCTCTTCAATTCCTGCTCCATAATCTGATCTTGTCTGCATTTAAGGAACGAGGGATATCCGGCTTTTTCGACGGCGCCTCCCTCCGCCTCTCGCGCAAGATACTTTCTTCAGCTATCGGATGGGGGGTATATGAATCTCTCTTATTGTTCTCGCGGACAAAGAGTAGACAAAAGTAACCTACACATCTAACTTATTACGTTTCCGTCATTGGGAGCTACCCTATCTGAGGATCTTGTTGCCTCGGGAGAAGTGGGTCTTGCGTCTTGCTTGACCGCAAAATTACACCATTCTTCTTCATGGTCACGTGCATGGACGAGGTCAATTATGTCCGACGATGGCCATTCTCATAAGACCCACAATATTCAAATTGGCGACCGAAGCAAGGCCGCGATGACGACGCCTTTAAGTACTACCTCCTTTTGTTACATCACGTAAAACATCACGGGAATCGGCGGGGCCAGTTCCTCACCACTAGCGTCCATCTATTTTTATTGGTTTCGTAGTATCTCCGGAGTCAGCTTCCGGATAGCCTCCAGGACTTTCAGGATGTCCAGTACCCGCTCTGACTTTGTTGTGTCTAGAATGGCGGTGTTGATATTCTTTGCCACCCAGGCCAAGAAAAAAATCGGGATGCGCGATTATGGAGTCGAGCTCCGCTCAACACACTGAAGGACTGCCTTGTCAAACAGAGGCAGTAGCCATGACTCGAGAAGGTGAACCCAGGAAGAGGGCGGGACGTGGTTGAACTCGCGGAAAGAATATATATACTTCATCACCGGTATCATGCTGCTGCCAGTGAGCGATGCTATCTGGCTCAAAGGTCATTTATCAGTCGCGCTGAGCCTCGGCACTGACCAAGAGATCGCGGAATTTCCGCACGCTGATGGGACTGCGTAGGGCTTAGAGGTTTTCTCTCTGACTACTCAGAAAAGCATGATATTAGATGCGACTGTCATGCACGATGCCGTTCGCCCAATCGAATCAACCATGTTATCTGATCTGGCAACGGTAGTATGTGAATCCTGCCACACCTCGTGCCCCAAGCTGATCGTCTCAAATTCAAGATCAAGGGGTAGAGGAAAGACCGGTAGATGTTTAGTGACATTGTTGTTATGAAATAAGATGATCCTACTGGAGCGAGCTCGTGCGTGTCTGGATAAACTTAGAGATAGTCTGTAGTTGAATGTTGGACGTCCCTTCGTAGATAGCACCCTGAATTTGAGAGGATTGTTCAGATACCATTTGCAGCCCTGAGGCCGACAATGGATACACTCACAATCTTGGAATCGCGCCAGAGCTTTTCGATGCCAGCCTCCCGCGTGAAACCCACGCCACCTGCCCACTCGATCGCCTGTCCCGACACGCGTTGTGCGACGACACTCGCCCAATATTTCGCCATGGCCGCCTCTTTGGTGAAGCTGCGCCCTTCCTCTTTTCTCCGCGCGGCGTTGTACGTGAGTAGTCGCGCACTTTCGAGATCGATAGCAGCCTGTGCAATTTGGAAAGCCATGCCCTGGAAGGTTCCCACCGCCTGTCCAAACTGCTTGCGCTCGTATGTGTAAGGGATCGCTTTGTCAAATGCACCTTGAGCAAGGCCAAGCATCTGGGCAGCAATACCAATCCGACCTATTATATCGCCTTAGTAAGGGAGGGAAAAACACTGGGGACGAGGTCGGACCTTCATTCAGGATCTCGATGGCAATTTTATATCCTAGTCCTTCACCACCAATGACATTCTCAGCCGGAACCTTCAGATCATCAAAGTTCAAAGTGCATGTTGAGCTGGCGCGGATCCCAAGTTTCTGTTCTTTTTTGGCAATCTGGATGCCCAAGTCCTTGGTCGCGATGAAACAAGTAATACCCTTGTAGCCTTTACTCGGATCGATCTTCCGAAAAACCCTAAGCAACAGATATCTCCCAGATATAGAAACTGGATGCTCACATTGGCAAAGATGAGAAATACTTCGGCTTCATGTGAGTTTGTGATCCACATCTTTGAACCATTGATGATCCACTTGTTCCCGTCCTTCGTCGCACGTGTTTGGAGGGCAAACGCGTCCGAACCAGAAGCAGGCTCAGATAGACAGAAACTGCCGAGCTATAAGTCTGTTAGGGAACGCGTAGATGCCGGAGTGGTTGGGGACGGACCTTTGACTCGGCAAGCGGGGGCAACCACTTCTCTTGTTGTTCCTGGGTACCGTATTTACGTATGACCGTGTTTACGAGTGTATTATGTACATCGCACATGACATATACAGATGGATCGACCTTTGCGAGTTCCTCGATCGCAATTATTGCAGAAGTGAATGAGGACTCTGCGCCTCCATGATCCGCGCTTGTTTCGATGCCCATGAGCTACATGGATGTGAGTCAAGTATCGCAGAGGGAGCCGAAGCCGCGCACTCCTTGATCAAAGAGACTCTTGACCACGGAGGGATCCATCATTTCATTTTCATCCATCTCACGGACCTTGGGCCCGACAACATCGTGTGCGAAGCGCTTCACTGGGTACCCTGTAAGAAAGCGGTTGGTTGCAATTTGGTCAGACCGGCCTCGGACAGGCCGACCGGTTCAGAAATTTCGGAATTTGTTGATGGGACCGTTTAGTGAAGGAACAAAGAAACGAGGTCGTGTGTGACATCGTCGAAAATACAAAAGACCATGTGTGTAACAGTGTGTTGAAACTGCAACCGGTCCCTGACAGTTCTCAGCATGCATAACCCGCTTCTATTACTTGACCACCCATTAAGAAGAAAACTTGACAAAAATTAGCAAGAGCGACCTTTGATAATATTATCCATACCACTATTAATCCTCTCGGACGTTGATAGTTCCCTTCCCCAAGGCTGTATGCCGCTGGCTGTGGCTCGCTCTGGCCCGTTATCTGATCCCGTCAAAAGCCCACACCTTCCTCTTTGTCTTTTTATACTTCCATAACACTTCCCGAATTCACCTTGGAACACTGGCACTAAAACGGCTGACATGTAGGATAGGGGCCGTGACACCGTCCAAGACACCAGAGGGGACGCTGAAGCCATCGAAGGAGATGTCGTAACCCTCTTTCACGTTGCGTTTCTCAAGTTTATTTTTACCAGTGAAGGGGCAGTCCCAATAGATCTCCGCAATCTTTTCGTTGGTTTCGACAAGACGCACTTCGAAACTGCCCTCAGTGCCACTGGGAGAGCTTTCTCGACCACAGTGACCCCATTCATACTGATCTTTGCTTGGGATTTTAGTCCCCTGGGCGCTCGCGGTTTCGTTGTATGGATTGTCTAAGGAAGATATTCGTCAACGGAGTGAGAGAAGTGAAAGTGATGGAGATACTCGCTGATATCATAGAATTTTCCATATTGGATGGAAAAATTCGCCAAGACAATGGCTTGTAACAGCCTATTCCTAACAGTTGGTTGGAACCACTGGGCTTCTCCCATGATGTAGCGAGTGTTCGAACTTCGAAAGATGGGATTGAGTGAGTTGGGAGCCTCTGGCCAGTCTGTAGACCCTTATAACGCCTTCACAAACAACATTTCTCACGGCAGAAATCCCTTTTTGACCGCAGTCCAGACCCAGGTGATTGACGGAAATGGACTTTGAGATCCATTGCCATTGTGGGCATGGCCGGAGTGGAGTCTACCGGTTATTCTTATTCGGCCTGGAGGGACGGGACAGCGTAGCGGATTCATGGAAGAGGGCGCCAATGCGTTGCTATTGTGTGCTTCTCTGCGGCTTCAAGGTACTCCGGAGTGGAGTCTCCGAGT